>JAVRXN010000010.1:63082773-63195273 GCA_033556935.1 Timema podura | reverse complement strand
GTGGTTCAGATCTCAAGTTAAACTGTAGGTCCTCCATTTCATCTCACAATCACCCAACCATTACACACTAGCGTAAGTGCGTATAACCCGAACTGTTAGTAAGACGTGGTAATAATTATAATAATAATAGTATAATAATATAATATATTATATTTTATTATTATTATTATTATTATTATTATTATGTTTGTCTGTCGGTACATTTGTTTTTTTCCAGTTAATAAAAAACGTATTTATTAGATCGAGACGACACTCCTTATGTTGTAATTCTTATTTTCAGAGAATCATGGTAAGCTATATACCATCGTGCTAATTCATCAGCGAGCGAAGTAGTCTAGAAAAAACCCGGGTGTAAGCAGTGAACATTTGTTGCGGCTGATATTAGTGGTACATAAGATGGTAGGGGATATTAGCTGGGGTGTGGAAGGGAGGGGATGAGGATGAGTTAATGTTACGTCTTGAGTTTTCGTAAATCCAAAAAATGCTTCTCTAGTTTTTTTTGTTTTTTTTATCATTTAAAGTTGTCAAATATGAGTATGTATAGTTTAATGCGAGCTAAGCCGCTGGAAAGTGCTATTATAATTGTGTATTTAATTAAATTGAAAATACTGGAAATAATACCATGCCCTTAACCAATATATATATTTTTACATATAACCTTATTTTGTCTCCATTTTTTGTGTATAGTTTCCAAGTCTAATTAGTATTGATGTTAAATTAATCTAAATAAATGATTTCATTTCCTGCATTACAAATTGAAAATTATATTTGTTTCGTGTTTTCCTTGAACATATTTCAGAAAAGAAAATGCCAAGTAAAAAATTTTAGATAGTAAAATACTCTTTAATTTTTTTTAATAATGAAAGAGCCTGATTATATTTTTTACTAGTTTGTTGTTATTAGCACCGCGTCTTACTACCCGTTCGGTTTATACGCACTTACGCTAATGTGTAATGGTAGGGTGATTGTGAGATGAAATGGAGGACCTACAGTTTAGCGTGGGATCCGAACCACCGTGGAGGCCTGGAATTCATCACATTCACAAGTTGTAATAAACACACGTCCTGTCAGAGGTGAAGGAAGCGGTTGGCAATCAGATAAATCTGTGCCAGGACCGAGGATTGAGCCCCGGACCCCCAGCACAGAAGTTTGACACTTTGCCCCTAGACCACCAGGTCACCGTTTACTGGTTTTTAGATTAAGATTATGGCAATAAACTAATATTTTAATAGTTTGAGAGTATGAATTAAAATAACCATTGAAAAGTTATTCCCCCTCTTGTAGCAAAGCAAAAAGGTTACCATTAGTAAAGATAATATTATATGAATGTTTGAAAAAAAATGACACGACCGGAACTAGCTCACGTTACTAGCTGTCATCTTCCGCTTCTCTAACGACATAATGTGCATCAAAGTTGCCTACCAATCGTAAGCGACAATATTAATATGATTTTACTAAACTTTTTTGGTTGTGTCACAAATCTGAGTGTAGATGATAAAATAAAAGAAAAAATATACCTACACGGTTGGACATAAAAAGCAACGCCTGATATAATAAAACCCAACCATCAAGGTCTAGTAAATAATAATAATGATGATCACAACAATAAGAAGCTGACGAATATGACACATCCGCTCACGGTGGTTACGCGCGGCTACCGCTAGATGTCATTAGTTGTTCACCATTGCGTGTGAACTCTTCAGATGTGAGAATCCGACCGTCACTACAAACAAAAATAACTCGGATTGTAATATCTAAACATCATAGTTTTTAGACCGTTTCTTGAGAATGACTATACTTCATCTACAAGCATGACGGAAAATTGTGATGGAAGAAGAATTGGTAAACCTGTTGTGTTTTTTTTCTAATGTTGTTACAGATGGCAGTTAGGCAAGGTGAGCATTAATGTTCGAGCATTGTTCTTGTTTCTTGGATTGGCAACAAAACCAGGAAACCAGACTTAACAACGTCAGTCATTACACCATCCACCCTTTTCTTCTGATAATGAAATATATCTATTTAGGTTTGACAAAAAAAAAAAGTCGAAATATTAAATCACTTTATCGTTTGGAGATATTTGGTGTGTAATCAGTAGCTTCTCATGCATGTTGGGAACCTCCTACCTTGACCTGAGAAATATTTCCAGATGATGTCACAAAATTAACGAAGGCATTAACATACTTTTTGTCCTCCAATGTTGTTAGATTCTACTAATCAGTCAATTTAATGTGTGTTTAAGAATTTCTTATAATAAAGTCTATATTTGAAGGTTTTGGAGTGCGTTCAAGAGATTATCTTAATTAAAATTATTGATGAGCTTCTATATTAACACAACTAGTATAATAGTTTAAGATAGCACCAACTCAAATGCTTGGCGGTTTATATTTTGAGCATGGATGTACTATTAATATTTAAGGTGCAGAACACAACAGGGGCGATAAGTTACTAGGATCTAGCTCGTATGAAAATTCAACACACTATTGCGATACGTTCATGTATATAACGTAAATCATAAGCCTCTTAACGCACCGGTATTTGAACCAATTTATCATATCTGTGATTATCGTCATCGAAAAATTCAATAATATTGAAAAGCTATTTTATTTTAGAAAATTATTTTTCTAGCTAAAAAATGTATTAATTTATAGCAAAAAATAAATAAAAATCCTTAATTTATATAATTGAGACTATATAAATACTATTAATTTAATGTATGCACAAAATATTTATTTCGTATATTACTTATTTTTTAACTTAGAAATATCAGATTTGATCACTTGTTTATTTGTCTCAAGCAAATATGAAGACACTTGATTATTATCATAAAGTAATTGTCATGGTCCATTGCTTATGAATACACTATTTTATTTGATTAAAATGTTATTTTTGGTTGGGTGGTATAGGTAAAATTAACCCAAAATTTTTATATTTAATTCTTTAAAAAAAGCTTTGTGTAAGTTGGGTGGTTTTTAAAAAACTTTTGAGAGTTTATTTTGATATACAGTTGTTAGCTTACAATTTATTAAACGTCACACATAAACTATATACACACAAACCTATTAATAGCCCCGCACCTTATTTTCAAAGAGTTATATGCTAAGTTATATATTGTGAAGAATTAAGTTTAAATCTAATCAATTGGCGACAGAGAGTTACAGAGGAAGATAATTATAGAAATGAACTACTATAGCCTTTATCATTATTTGATGGGCATACAGTTCAATTGCCAGTCGATGCTGTATGGCACGTGTAGGGATGACTACAGTGTTTGTTCAGTGACTAAGGGCCAGTTTCATAGTCAGATTTAGTACGCCTAAAATGCGAGTCGATACTAAATACAGGACGACACCTACCTAGACCAAAATGGAATGGGCCAGTTTCGCATATGAAACTAGCCCATTCCATTCAATTTCAGGTAGGCGACGTCTTGTATTTAGTATAGCGCCGCACTTGAGGCGTACTAAATCTGATTATGAAACTAGCCCTAATAATTAATATTTAGCACCGTGTCTTACTACCCGTTCGGGTTATACGCTTAAGTACTAATTACGCTAATGGATTAGGAATTGGGAGGGTTGAATTTAGAGGAAGTGAACCCGCATTTGCGTGGAGGGAGAGTGGAAAACCATTTAGGAAAAACCACCCTCAGTTCACCCGACCGAGATTCGAACCTTGATCTTCCCGTCCTCGGCGGAGCTCAACACGACTAGCGCGTTAGCCAACTACGCCACCGAGGCGGGTCCCTAATAATTAATGTGGACAACAAGATGTGTGTAGCATACTGTAAAAGAAATTGGTGTAGATTTATTTCGGTGGTGGGTAAGAATATTCTTACTGTACTAAAGTTTGTTTTATGTATTTTTATCTAATGAGAATCCTACTGCCACCCTATACTATATATATCCACAACTACATTTACACATAATATTGAGGATTAGAAAGATGAATTTTAGAGAACCACACAATTAACTTTCTTGGAGCAAGAATCTAAATGTCAAACTGACTATACAAATGTGCAGGTTATGCTGGTGTACTTAGTACACGTTTGATTTGTTTTGCTTCTTCAACAATGCACATTATTTGATCATTCCGTTAATTCTAGAAGTAATCGTTGTGGTCATTTCTATTTTCAACTATAGGCTTAAACTTTTATTGAAATAGCTACGTAAGAGTGTGCATCACATGCCAATCAACTCTTTGACACAGTCAGCTAGAAATCTTAAATTTACACGAACACTATTGCACGTGGATAATTTCTGATTAAACATTAATGGATATAAATAGTTAAAAAGTTCCAGTATTTAAATTATATATGGATACAAACTCCATTGAAAGGGCTGTTTTTAACATTTCAGATTGGCTTCACTGATAAGCATTGCGCACCAATCTTCATTCTGTCATAATAGGGACAAACTGTAGTTATTAACACGAAAATTTGTCGCTTTTTCCCCCATCGTCACCATAGAAAATGTCATGTAATCATTTGGATACGAATGCACTGCACACAATTCAGGCTTATCTAAGAAGGTATTTTCTTTTTTCTCTTTCTTTCATTCCTCGCACGCACACACACAAACGTACATGCGAGCCGGGAGCTGAATTGGGCCGTTTATGATGAAGGCTCTTAATATTTATACTCATAGACCAAGTGCACCTTCTTTGCGCTACGCAACTTATTCTTTAGTTGCGGGCCCGTGACGTCACCACCAGAGGGTGTTATCTTCTCAGCGCCGTGGCTTGGAGGTCGACGATTCAAGTCTCGACACTAGCGCTGGGAGAACAGGATTGACAACTCATTTTACTAAAAGCGGTCACCCCTGTTAGGCCCACATAAGCCATGTGGAAAGGAAAGACAAGTATTCTTGTAAACGTAGAACAATACATAAATAGTTTCAAATCAGTGACAATTTGCTAGTGATTGTTCCTGAGATTTCCCGAGCTTCCATGAAAATTAATGACGCCGGATTAGAATGAACGTGTGGATCGGTCCCACGGAACAAGCTTGAACAATAAGTTGTACCTGGGTATCTCCATACCAAGAGTGAGGCATAAAAAGTTTGGACAGGAAATATTTCGCTTAGTGATAAAATAGAGACATATTTATGAATCATTCACAAAGCTTCGAAGTTATTTTAAAAGAGCGATGTTTGGGCTTAAAACAGATGATAGATTTATTTTATAATTAGGTGCTATTTCTCCATAATCTCTAAGATTGAAAATTTATATTCATGTAAAATATAAATGATGTTTGATTATAGCAGATAGAATAATGTTTTAAAAATAATATCTTTCTTGAAAGATTGGAAAATGATTAGATTAATAAACAATTAAACGTTGTTTTGTCTTTAATGAAATAGATACAATAATAATAATATTTCAAATACAAACATATATTCAAAATGTTTTGGTAAATACCATGTATGAGTAAATTTAAATAATACGACTGTCTCATTGCTTCAGGTGAAAATGCATATCTCAGAACAAGCCGTTTTAATGATTAACTATCACTCTTTACTAAGACAAGCACTAATACATCCATCCTAGATTTATAGAGGGACATTTCAGAGAGTAAATCCCATCGGTCAATATCATATTATTTGTTCTTATGCCTATTATTGGACGCAAGTTTTGCTGTGAGTAACAATAAGTATCTAAACTAAGAATTTCCATCCATATTCACTCGGAAATAGGGTGGAAATACAATTGATAGCTATGCCCAATCCAGTGTGTTTGGAGGCTCCAGACTCGATGATACTCTTAATTGCCAGACATACAGTCCCCAGTCTAGCTCGCCTCCAGTTAAGGGACATAATATGCATTTATCTTGACTCGCACTTGTTACCAATTATCTCCCGACTGAAGAAAGCCAACTTCAGTAGTCCTAAAGAAACTTTCCTAAAGGACTATTTATTTTACTTGCACATTCTCACCGAGTTCTGATTTCCAAATGGAGATCCTCAAACTTGAAACGTTACAACAGGCATAGGGATGGAATCGGAGCAAAGATCAGTTGTTTTTTTAGTAGTAATTGTATGTTTTGCCTGAGTGAATCTGAATCAGTAAATACCGGTGAAAACCCATGGCGGGAATCTTTAACTTCGGGTTGAAGGCATCATCCATACTGCAGCTAATCACGTCTGCTCATAGTCTGAATGCTAAAGGGGCCTATCATCCACCATTATTCGAATTTCATTGATCTACATGAAATATTTCATAGTATAATAGATATGTAAAAAATGAGTAACTAAGAAATTATCTCATTTATTCTATGCCATAACTTATGCGCAATGATAGAAAGTGCTAATCAAATACAATAAAGTCTCTCAAAAAGTTTGTGCTATTTTTCTTTTAACCTCTTAAGACAAATGTTTACACAACAATTATCTATCTCCTTCAATTTAGACTCTGTTCAATAAATACACTTTTTATTGGTCAAAATTTATAAATGAGGAATTTAATAGCAATGCGATGACCTGAAGATGTGCAACACCTTATATAGTTTTAACTGGAGCTCGAAATTTTAATACAGAGTGTTGACCATTGTGGACCCAATATCAATCTTTTTTATTGGTCCAAACATACAAATACTTATTTATTAATAAAATTATAAAATCTAAAACCGGGACTCAAAAAATATTTTTAGATAAGTATAGTGCAATTATTAATGCTTGGGTTTGCTAATGTATACTATTTCGTTTCACATATATTAGGAGTTTTTAGTTAATATCTCAATTTTTAAACAATAGAGCGAGAAAGTCCGTGTGCAGTTCCGTACCATTTATTTACACCATTAAAAGTGACTAATTATTCCCAAACATTATGCATTATCCGTCATTTCTATTAGCTGGATTGGATTTGATCGAATCAAATAAGGTTGTACAATTATACCTGCTGTATGCTTAGTGAACAGAAACAAGATGAAGGTATTCAAATTGTAATTATTTGAGAATAAAAATTAATAGTTAATAATTAGGACCCCGAACGTATCATATTTTTTTTGTTTACTATGTTTTCATAATAAACATTAGGGTATTGTACCAGGTACTTGAGCAGAGGACCCGTTAGCCTTGTTATTTAAATGACAGAAACCTGAAACGCATTATTTTACCCCCTTAGAAATAGCGAATAGATGTTTTTATATAGAAATGGGTTGTGTCAAGTTGGCATAAAGATGGTTAAAACGTATCGATCAGGGGGAAATATATTTGCAAGTGTCTTACCACCCATTCGATTTATATGCTTATGTACTAATTATGCTGATGGTTTTAGTGAATAGGAAGGTTATATTTAGAGTATGTGTATCCGCATTTGTGTGGAAGGAGATTGGAAAACCTTTAAAAAACCAACCTCAGTAAACCCAACCTAGTTTCAAACCTTAATCTCATCGCCAGTCTAGTTTACTGCAAGAGTAGTGCCTTAGACCATGCGGCCACCGAAGCAGGTATATTTCTTGTATAGAATAGGAGGTCTGTTTCCCCCGTGGAGAATGGCACTCTGGGTGTTCACCCATTTCGTCTACACCTTTTATATATCAGTAAAATATGTAAAACAATATATTTGCACGATACCACCACATAAAATTATAATTTTAATTATTTTGCAAGTTAAATGATGATATATTTATAGTATGTATATTAAACTATAGAATACTAGTAACCATACATAACTGACACATCTAATTAGTATGTACGACCATACAAGTAACATACAGATAAAACCCCTTACAGAGTAGCCATAGAGAAATAAAAAATAACTAGCTGGTAGCAGTATCAAACCATTAAAATAAATTAGAGTAGAATGTATATGTTTGATAGGATTCTACCATTCTACCAGTATCAAGTTTGCACTAAGATATTATTTTTCAGATGTATATAGTTGTAACGTTTAACATCAATATTTGTAAGGCCTAATCCAAGAAATAGGGGATTACTGAGGTTATCTAATTGAAGTAAGCATTAAAAAAATAGATACATAATTATTGAATTAAAACTCACATATGGAAAACCACTATGAAGATATTCGTATAGGATTTGAAAAGACAACCTTCTCATCAAGTGTGACCCATACATTCATATTATTACGCTTTAGACCATTTTTAAATTATTTTCCTCTTTTAATTACGAAATAGGAAAAAGTGGAATAATATCATCATAATTATTATTTTAGTGAAATTTTGCAAAACGGTAAAATAATATACTTCCTTGAAATATTAAATTTTTCAAAAATTTGGAATTTGGACTTATATATCAATCGATTATTTTTAATTTAGGCCTAGTGTTTTATTTTATATTCCCTGAAGACTTATTTTTAAGCCAAATGGGTCATGCACTTAAAATATGTAGGCCAACTGGTGTACGGGTTCGTATATTTATTTACCTGCTCATAATAAATAATAAGTGAGTTTATTCCTAGATCAAGCTAGCTATAGGCGTGACTATAATGGGACCAGGAAGGCCATGGACACCTAATGTTGTTTCAAATATTGTTTTCAATGAGACACACACACAAATAATTTGAGGAATAATTATTTGGTGGTAAAAGGACATATTGGACTATAATTACAATTTCATAAAAACTCCAAATAATCTCTAGGGGCATCTAATATTAAAAAAAAAGTGATGAAAACTTCAAATAACTATTGGAGATATTTTATCTCTAAGAAAATCCAGACGATAACCACACTAAATAGTTTAAAGGGGGTGTACAGATTTAAACAAATTTTGGAGCAGGACCCTTTGACTAGCCCGGCCCTCAACTCTTTGGCTTGGGGGTTCTAGTTCTTCAAACCTATCTTGTTTTGGCTGATCCCCGCATCCTCCTTCCAAACATTAAAAAGGTTCCGGTGCAACTGCGTTAATGTCCACCCCATTTATCACAATCAAAATAATTAATCAATTTAAGATAATGCTGCACAAACGATTATCAATACTTTGAAAATGGTAATTTTAAAATTTATATTGATCTGTTGATTGTAGATAATGTTACGTTTTGATAGGACACCCATATTAACCGATCAAATTATATTTTGTATGTATGGTACTTTGCTTTGAACATTCCCTAATTATTGATTTGCCTATTCTTGCCTTTTTTTTAAACTATCTACTACTGTGTAAAATGTTATGGAATGGAATAACACCACAAGGTTTCCATGTATAAAAACTAAATGGAGAGGCATTCTTTTGAACCTTCTCAGGGTAAGCAAAGAACTTAAAAGATTATCAATTGAATCTCTTGAACGTTATGAACCTTTAGAGAACGATGTACTGATGATACATTTTTCAATGAGGCCAACAGCAAAACTTGAAGGAAAGACATTTAAATAAAATAAATTTGAGCCCCAGAAGTTAAACAAAAACAAATAACTTGATGTTTAGACGACAGCAGGGAAACAAATACTTTGAAGAAATAAAGAAAAATGAAATTAATATAAATGTTCTAATTCATTATTTCAAGGTATTGAACAGTCATTTTATAAAAAAAACTTGTTAAAACCAAATAAAACTTGTTTAAATTTGACATTGACACAGCTCAAATTTTACTTTTATCAAACTTTTTCTGACTTTCTTCTAAAGAATTAGAAGGAGAAATAAGGTTTCTAAAATAACTTAAAAAGATGCGTACTGTGGTAAACTTTCTTGACTAGTTTCAGACCGTTGGTTTGAAAATGTATTTACGCAATCTGTGTAGGCTACCGAAGACATTGAGGTGACTCCTGTCATTAGTATCTCTTGTGAATGACAATGATCCAGGACCACATGGATAAGTTGGTGCTTTCATAAAGTTAAACAAACACTTGTGACAAATTTGGACGTTGATCTAATGGTTAAAAAGATCAAATAGCTTAGTGTCATTATATCATCGTTTGTGTCTGTGAAAATTATTTATGATAGTGATTAAATTTCTGTTAAGGTTTCGTGTAGTTTAGACACATTCCAAATTGTAATCCTTCTATTTATTAAAATGTATAGTATTTTCTTACCTTTATGAGAACTGCATGATATCTACCACAATCGAGGTCCAATATAATACATATTTATAAAAAAGTGTAATAAACTAAAATCTGGATTGGAAGCCAAACCATGCTATATTATAAAAATGAGTTGTCTGTCTATTATTATTTCAAGCAAAAAAAAAAAAAAACTCACTATCTTGATTAAATTGAAATCTCGCATGGCCATAGCTTGGACGTCCGGTTACCATATAGTCAAATTAATATTTAAGTTCGCAATTTTCTTTAAAGATGGGGTCTACAAAACTCTACTTTTTTGTAATTTTTCTCAGATTCTGCTTATCAGATATTCATTTAACCAGCTTTAAAAGGTTCTTAGGTATAGATAGATACGTCTTATAAAACATCCATACATTATGAAGAAAAGGTATAATTATATCTATACTAGTTTCATTATATCATTTGTAAATAAAAATTTCACTAAGGAATATATATTTTTTTGTGAAGTTATTTAAAAATAATTTATATTAGACTAGACAATAGGCTGTGCTTTGTATGGGTTTAATCACTTTAACATTTTGAGACATTCGAAAATTACCCTCTCTCACTTTTCACTCCCTTAGGGGTTGAATTTCAAAAAAATCATAAATTTTCTGGTCCTTTAACTAAAAAGAATATCCCGGCCAAATTTAATATTTCCAAAGAAAGTAGCTTACATGATAGGTTTATACATTTAAAAATGTATATATAAGCGTGAGAGAGGTAGAAACACACAAACAGATATCAAGAAAAAGATATTTAAAAGGTGAGGGGATAATTCATATATTATAAATAGATATAAGCTCTCTAGTGTAAAACTATAGAAAGGGAGGGAGCTTGGTTCAATCCCAATGGATCCCTCTAATGGAAATGTCTAGGCACGTCCGCACAATTACTATGTAGGTTTTGTACTTATAAAACACCTTTCAGACCTATTATGTGAGCCAAGTTTTTAGAAAATGTGTTGAGTTAATAATCAATAATGTAATAATAAATATTATACTAAGATAATAAGCGATAAAATAGGCTTATAGACAATTTCCTTTCTAAATCCACCTGTTACGATATTTTCAATGTAGCCTACAGTGATAATACAGCACTCTTAGGAGGACCATTTAATTTTATATAGTTAGAATCTGTCCGTAAGCCATATTATTTTTTTAAATAAAAATGTATTAATTTGTTTAGCGGGTGGATGATTAATCCAATGGAGTTAGCTGCTTATTGAGCGCCAAAGAACTCCTAGATGTTTCTGGAAGACTACAAGTGCCTTCATTGTTCTCCTTATTAACTTACTTAGTTTAAACGTGGATATTGGAACCGAGGAAGTGCCACGTCAGCATACAGAATAAGGGGCTAAATGGGGGAGGTTAACGGGTGAAAACAACGGAAAGAGGGTTAAGGAACCGTAAGCGAACAGCCCCCCCCCCCAAATCCCTCGAAAACTACCCCTCCCTCCCAAATAATGGCTTCGCGAGCCAAAAGGAATTTTGAGTCTCGTATGGTTCTCATTCTCCAAGAAGACAACCTTGCATAGCATGCAGGCATCTTGGCTTAAGAAGAACACCCCTACAGTCTTGCATGGAGTGACAAGTGAGCGTATGGGAAGCGCAGGGGTGTCAGAGATTTGGAGTTGATCAGGGTGATATATATGAGCCTAAAATATTTGTTGAGTATCTTAGAGTATACACCAACATTAGACATTAAAACGTAATGGCCAGAGAAAAATCTAGGTTAATATTAAAGGTATAAGACCCTAGCTGTATGAGTAGCGCTCACGACCATTAAATAAATTGTTCCAGCTTTGATTCCCAGGAAGGGCAAACAAATTGTGAGCTTGGGGATTCTCTTTTTACAGATACATTAACGTAAGGTGTACTGGGTGTTGTGTCTGTTATACAGCTATGTTAGTTTATACATATTATGATAATACAGTAAATATTTTCAGAACGGCCATGTTAAGTACCCCAAATAAAAATTTTAAAAAACTATATAAATTGATAAAGTCTTTAAATTTCAAAACACGAATCGGTGGGCACGTGGACTAAATGTCCAGGTCATAAAGTCTGGCATGCTAACAGTCAGACAAATATCTGCGGGTTGTACAGAGAATGGCTCTTCCCAAATCGTTTCGTAATATCCCTCCGTACAAATGCAGGTATTAACTATCTCTCTCAAGGAAATGTAGTTACATTTCTCTAAATTATACCTTCTGTATCAGTACCCCATTAACGTAATTAATTTCCATACATCTTGGATGGATGTAAGGTTGGAATAAAAACCTAAATATTTCAAAGTTTTTAACCCCAAAAAAGCTTCAAAATATAGTTTTAATTAATATAAAGCACGGATGGAAAAGTGCACTTAAATTGTCCATCTGTCACATACTATGGTCAAGTCTATATCAATAAAATCAGTTTAATATTTATAACGTCTTATCAAATCTATTTTCAAATTTGTCTGTTTAGCTTATCTTTTATGATTGCTAAAATATATTTGTGATAAGATTTGTGTGAATGCATTTTTAACAAAAGATTTGGTTATTTTCTAGACGAAAAAAATTGAGTAATCAACCAAGAATAAGTAATTAAAGCATAATTAAATAACTAAAGTATGTTACATTAACAATGGATATTTGAAATTATATTTAAGATAGCTAGTTACGTCTTAAAGTATAAAGATTTTACTACTCTCAGAGAGGTGCATTTTAGGATTCTGTTCCCGGTTGCTTTAATGAATTTTTAGATTGTTCATTAACAGGAGGCAGCGTTATGTTGATCCATGGCTCTGCAGGTATATAAAAATTGATCCAAAGGACACAACATTCAGTAAGTCTAGATCAGTGTCAACATTTTGCTATGTGATCATTTTCTAAACCCCACTTTCTCAAGAATTGGGTATTATTCTAACAGAACTTATGGCGTAGGTTTAAGGATCTCCCTTTATTAGAACACTTTGAAAGTAACAAAGTGTTCCCTCATAAGTGATGATAATGGATTTGGGTTTTAAGGTCCTGGTTACTTACTATAGAGGCTGTGAGACTTATTGAATAAACCTCGCAGTCAACCATATTTGCCGTTTCTTAATTATAAGTGGTCAGGATATAGTCAGTTTAGGAATTGTTGCTGTGGTAGAGAAAGTTATTCTTGTATTAAACTGGGGGTAGCGCTGAATCGTATTGGAAGCTCGTGGGTTTGAGATGAATTCTCGCCTTCCTAGCAACTGCCCTTTCTCGGACGGGATAGGAGGCTTTCTGCCCATGCCTGTGTGATGTTTCCTCGTCCAGTAATTCTTGAGAGTGCCTCCACAAGGCGGCCCCTGGGCAACGTCCACAGGGTTTACCTGAAGACTGTATCTATGATGAAGTCGTTTGTATGGGAGTGAATAGAGGGAGGGACCCGCCTACTCCCCACACGCTAAGCAGGAGGTCGTTTGTGAGGGAGTGAATAGGAGGGGGTTCCCCCTACTCACCACTTGCTAAGCGGCTAGTATTAAGTACCTTCCAGAAAGCTGGTCAGGCCACCTACACGAAGTCTCCACTGGGCAAATTAGGTTGAATTCCCATTTAAGGCTGATTCCTAAGGCTAGACACCTTACCTCCTTCGAGGAACCTCAATAAACGCCTTTTTTATTGTGATTCCTAAGATCAAGATTAGACTCACAGTTGGTCAACCTAGGTTAAAGGCCTCTTTGAGTAAGAGTGATTCCTAGTTGTGTCAACTCTCTGACGTGAACCAGCACTCACGAAAGGAAATTAGCTAAGTCCTTCTGCTAATGGAAGATGGCCAGGGTGTAATGGAGGAGGGGGTGAACTCACTTGTCCTGTGACGACTGAGATTGCCAAATTGTCTGCTGCACGTGTTTCCGGAAGACACAGCCATAATGGGTTTAAGTAGCCTTGTTAAAGATATCTGTTCCACAGACACTTGCTATCAGAGCCAATACGGCAAAGTTGATCTCCACTTTGAAAAATCATTTACTTTTTTTAAGGTGGTCGTCTGATGTCGTTGTGGTGCTCTTTAATGTAGGTTTAAACAAGGAGCCACATGGAGATAAATGGAGTATTAAATTACAAACAGAACGGCTTCCGCCCTTGAAGAAGGACCGAGGATGCTTTGATGAGAGCTATGAGGGAAGTTTCTAAGAATAGCAGTTGGTATATATTTGATGTATATCTTGATATTTCAGAAGCCTTCAACAGTTCCTGGTGGCCCAGGATCATAGAATATTTTCGAAATACAGCTTGTCTCAGCAATCTGTATTTGGTACTAAGAGATTATTTTAGGAATCGTACTGCTGGTGTGTTCTAGGACAGACGTCCTTTAAGGCCGAGACCCAAGGCTGCCCATAAGATTTGGTGCTGGGTCCAATCTTCTGGTTGCTCTTATTTGATGATTTTCTTAAACTTTGTTTCAGGGATGGTGGGAACTGTCACGCTTATGTGGACGATCACGTTCTTCTCGTCAAAGAATTGAGACCATAGCACAGTCCGCGATAGAATTATCTATGGCATGGGGACTGGAATTCCGATTGAGGTTTTCAAGGCAGAGGAAGAAAATGACCCTACTTAAGGGCAATCTATTGAAATGGATACGTGGCTCAAGTAGACAACTTTATTCATTTGATTATTCATTACTGTGCATAAATAATTATTATCCACTAAGAGGGTGTAGATTTTACTATTGTCTTCTAGAATTATTGTGACAAATGCTTGTATCAATGTCCAGAAGAACGATGACTTTTGCTTCAAATATATTCATATTTTTAACAGAGCATGTAAAATATAATGTAGCTCGTCTTTCTAAATGTAATAACTGGATTCATAAATACAACATTGCTTGCATGTCTTTTCCAACGCCCCTGAGTGAAATAAAATTTTAAACACGTAGAACTATTTCTATACATGATTTTGGTCCTGTTGAAAAAAACCAATATATTTCCATTAAAGAAAGTAGATTGGAGTATAGATGATAATTTTGATTTGCTACTTTTTAGTGCCAACATATTTTGACAAATTGTTAGTTTATTTACATTTATAAGATGTTTCTTATAGCTCTTCAACTTAAGGAGATCTAAAAAAAAAAAGTATTACAAAACTTTTTGAGATTTTTTAAAAAATTTTTATTGCTTTTAATAATAATCAGTAAAATGTAGCACATTTTAGCTACTAAAAAAGTTTTAAGAACTAATCACTTATATGATTCTCTGAAGCTCTTAAATAATGAGTATTTTACACTATATGACAAAATTTTGCACTTACTTATTAAAAACTTAATACTTGAAGAAATTTGGAAATAAATGGTGTTTTTATGTATGCACATTTGTATTATATTAGGTTAACATTCATGAATTGTTGCTATAATATCAGCACAACTCTCATGTTGCATAATGTGGTAATAAGCCAGCAGTAGATTACACATCAGTGCTATGGATGAACATGATAGGGACGGGAGACGGGTGATCATATATACACAGTACATGTTCTCTCCACAATAGTCCAACACACCCATGAGTGCTGTGTAGTTCAACTCATTTTACTACCTCAGTTGTTAGTCACAGTGTGTTGTGAGTTTTTTTAGCAAGTAAAGTTATGTTATAAGTCTACAATAAATTACTTATACATAAAGGAGTCCCATTAAAACATGAATATTCTTATGAAGGAGATCAATTACATTGAACACAATTGGAATATATGTGGGGGTATGAAATTTGTCGCACACATGTTAGGAGTGCAGTTAATGTGGACGAAGTACTGCTCTATTTTCGTTGAAAATGGAACGGCAGGACTAGATATGTTCAATACCATCTAACTTAATGCCCACCACGTCAAGGGTTCATTCCTGGACAAAAAATTTAAAGCAAAATCTCCCTGTTGATCCTAAAAAGGTGCATTTACATTATCTACATATCAAGCTAGGAATGTTGAAGAATATGGTCTAGGCCATGGAAAAATATTAGCAAAGTTTTAAATATCTTAGGGAAAAATTACCCTTAATCAGTGAAGCCAAAATAATGTAGTGCAACAAATTTGACTGGTTATGAAAGATAATGTAATGTTTTATGTGCTTAGTCCTACAGAAAATAGTGCATGGCGTGGATCTCAAACGGTTGTTCAATATTTTCTGTCTAACCATTGTATAACCAAATTCAAAGGTCTAACATTTACTTAAAAATACATTTTTGATCATTACATGACACTCATAAAGATTTTCTTTTGCTTCTTATCATAAAAATCCCAAGAGATTCAAATTATTATGAATTGATAACAACTATTTTGAAGATATATAAATGATTGTTTTTGTTAATTTGAAGCGAACTATCAAACTAGGGTTATAAGTGAAGAAAATGCATGGGTTTTAAAATTCAAGCAATCTCTTAGTTTTCGATCATTTATTGATTTGAACACTGAAAAAGCCAAACTAAGCCAACACAGATTTCAAGAAAGATTATTACTAACTCATGAACAATGTTAATTTTTTGTTAAAATTAAAAAAAAAATTATCATGGATCTGGTATTAAGAGAAAGAAAATTAAAATGTCTTATTGCTAAACTGTACATATAAATGAATATACTTTTTTTTGCTAGGCCTTTTTATGTGGTATGGAAAAGGGTCATGTATAACTTTTATCATAAATATAATATGCCCACGTATAATTAAAGAGAAAACTTTTGTACTTAACAAAGAAATTGTATTTAGGAAATCCAAACATAGTATCTTTTTAATCACTTGTTAAACTCTTTTGAATTCAATGATAAATCTTAATATCTCAAAGACCTCATATTATATAGCACTGAAACGCCAACGCTTGAATCAAGCGGACGAACCATATCTAATTTTGCAGGCTTTAGATCAAAAATGTCTGCATTCAATACTAAAGGTTTGAAAAAAGAAAATCAAGGGAATTAAAACACATTTGTTGCAATTGTAATAACTTTGGAATGATATATGCCTATTCAGTTCTTATATGAGAATGAAATTATGTACAACACAATTATGATGGTAAAAGGACAAAATGGAGTAATGGTTTGTCTACTCTTCTCTATGGTCATCACAGTATTTGCTAATCACCCAAAAGCCACGATTAAGATAAT
The DNA here is from genome assembly GCA_033556935.1 of Timema podura. Lineage (NCBI taxonomy): Eukaryota > Metazoa > Arthropoda > Insecta > Phasmatodea > Timematidae > Timema > Timema podura. The sequence goes on along the minus strand of JAVRXN010000010.1, from coordinate 63,178,192 downwards.
TTGTTTGTGTGCTCCTCGAACTGATGTATCATTAATGCATACCTGGTAAGCAATGTCATTTTTCAAATCATAGGTAATAAAATTTAAATCTTTACCTGCTTGTAAAGAGTGTATTATTTATTTGTCCTTGGAAGAATTTAAAATTCTGCAAACCATAAGTAAACTATTATTAGTCAGTCTTTCATACTTAAAGTAAGATATTAATAAATATGACACGAGCTTGTAGTAAATTTATTCAAGCAATAAGTGATGTATCCTTATTCTCAAATTTGTATCTACTGTATTAAAGATCTAAGATAAATAATCTGTTTAGCATTAAGCCTAATCAAATAGGAAAACTTGCAAAAACTTTAGGATCAGTAAGAATATACATCACCAATTATTCAATATACTTATGGGGGAAACATTAAACTTACCATGTGTTTGTAAAAGAATAACAATATCTGGTTGTATCAATATCATTTATCTTGCAATCATAATATGTTAATTATTGTAATTATTAATTGTAAAAGTGTGTGAATCATTTTACAGAATTTGATAAGTAGGCTATTAACGTTTTAATCTCTTTCAGTCGAAACATGTAATTCATTGGAAATATCGCTAATTATGTTATTAGTCTATGTATGTCATATAAATTGTTTAGTATTTAATAACTTATTTTAGATTAATATACATTTGATAAAACTATACGCTATATTGTTATCATATATTATACAATAAATCTTTAAAAACTGTAACCTGAATGTACTTCTAAACCATAAACTGTTTTAAAAATTAGGTTCCTCATTTGATTTGTTAAGCTAATTAATATAATCAAATGATATTTCCAAATACATAAAAAATATCTATACCAAGATCCATTGGTCCCTGAATTGTGAATATCTATGATTAAAATATATTGTTAACCTTATATAAAGTCTCTCCTCAGCCTCATTCACTTGTGACTAGTGTAACTATGTTAATAGCCCTGAAAGCTAATAAGACTCAGAGTTTGGATATTTGGCTGTCTCTAGCCTAGTGTAAAGGGTTAAACTATTATGCTTGCTCTCCACCTTAGCATTTAGGCCTACCCTATAAGCAAATACGACTAACATCAGAGTTGGAGCGAAGCTAGATTAGCTTTGCGAAAGGGTATTTAAGATGTAATACATACTTCCTTGAACATTTCATCTCTACTTTGGTATACCCTATATTTTCATACATAAATAATAATAATAATAATATTTAGCACCGCGTCTTACTACCCGTTCGGGTTATACGCTTAAGTACTAGTTACGCTAATGGATTAGAAATTGGGAGGGTTGAATTTAGAGGAAGTGAACCCGCATTTGCGTGGAGGGAGAGTGGAAAACCATTTAGGAAAAACCACCCCCAGTTCACCCGACCGAGATTCGAACCTCGATCTCCCCGTCCTCGGCGGTCGAGCTTAACACGACTAGCGCGTTAGCCAACTACGCCACCAAGGCGGGTTTCATACATAAAATGAAGAAAGAATACACCCATATATTTTTGGCCATAATGGGAATCGAATCCTTGAACCTTGTATTAGTAGGTCAACTTGTTGTAATTACAATTTTTGAACATGTTTGTTACCAAACCTGAGGCACCCAAGTCAGTACCTGTTTGGAGGAGTATGTGACTAGCCCTACGAATGAATAAATTTACCTTATTTAATGGTACAGCCACGTTATGATATTGATATGGAGTTTGTGTGGTAAATATATTGTATGATATATGTATGGTGCCATTTAGGTATAGTATGATATTGATGTCGTAAAGGTATGTTAGAATATGGTATTGGAAATGAATAGTCATGGTGTAAGTATAAGATTGAAATGATTTTGTTTAATATCTTGAAGGTATGGTAGCCTATTTGTATGTAATTGGTATATGTATGGTAGAGTATGGTATGGGTATTGTATTTTTATCGTATTGTATAGGTATTGTATTTTTATCGTATGGTATAGGTAAGATGTTATATTGTATGGTATAAGTATGTTAGAATATGATAAAGGTTTGGTAGAGTATTAGAGTTGAATTGTTATGACATAAGTATGATTTTATTATGGTTTAGCTATGTTAGAGTATATACATGGTATGGTACAGTTATGATGCGATACATATCTAATAGATTATAGGCATGTTATAGTATCATTTTGGCATGGTATTTCATGTTAATGACACGGTAGTGTATGGTTGCAGTATAGGTATGATGTGATGTATACATGTATGTTATATGTATTGTTATTGTTGGTATAGTACAGGAATGGCATTGGTATGATAAATCTATGGTAGGGTATTGGTGTAGTAAAGATACGATATTGGAGTGTTATTGGAAGGGTAGAATAGAGTAGTGGTATTATAAAGTTTTTATATGATATAGGTATTGTGTGATAGAGTATTGTATTGGTATGTTATGTATATGGTAGAGTATGGTATATGTATAATAGAGTCTTGAAATGATTGAGTCAGGCATAGAAATGGTACTATTATGCTAAAAGTGTGGAATTAGTATGGTATAGTAACGGTAGAGTATTAGCCTGTTATATACAGTAGAGTGTGGTACAGTATTGATATTGGCATGGTATAAGTATGGTACGATATATTTATGGTAATCTTATGGTTTTGGTATAGTATGGAATGCTATTAAATGTAGGTATGTATTGAATGTGTGTATGTGATGGACGTGAAGACTAGGGCACTGAGTGAGATAGAATTGGTCTTTGTGTTATGACACTTGCCAACAGAAGGTAAGGCTACCTGGAATATTGGGCATAGAGCTTAGATGAAGTGCACTAGCACTTGTATGAAGGGATAGTGGGAATATTTATATAGTGGGGAGGGGGAGTGGAGGGAGTAGTAGCAAATTAAATCCTTCTGTGGTAACCAATAGTGAGGCCCGTTCAGCTAGTGAGCTTATCTACGCACCTTTAGCCAATGCCAATAATAGACCCCGTAACTTTGTAGGTAAATTTGGTGTGTTTCCACCATGATATGGGTTGAACACGAGACTCTTAGATAAGTACCAGTTTGGAGAAAAAGGGGAGATGTAGAGGGCTTGGGGATAGGCAAGAGAAGTGAGGGATTAGATGCGATCACCTGTGGAGGAGAAGAGAGAGAGAGGAAGTTGATCAAACAAGTTCTACCATGTGCATCCCTAGTTATGACCGTGAACCATCAGACATGAAGTTGACAGCATTGATACTCCATAAGACCGCCAACCAGGAAATTGTTAGGCTGCACGCCACGTGTCTGTAAAGTTGACACTACTGATACTCCAGTGTAATTATCGGCTGCGAGGTTGGTATAACCGGCCGTTGCCATGTAACAATGCAAATAACTCATGGGAGCCACCATTTTGAACAAAATGTGAGACAAATTAAACTAAACTTCTCTACTAAGAATCTCAATTTTCTCGGTCATGAATGAACAGAGAAAGTTTCTTTAAAACTCACCAAATATGACTATAGTAAGGAATGTAAAAATTTAATATTGTTAAGGCATTCTCAATAAAGCCAAAAAATTCTGAAATAACATACCCCGAGTGATAATTAATCACTCAAGAACACTTTCAATAGCAGTTACTTGCATCAAATTTATAAATTAGGTTCTTTTTACAACACTTTATGGTTTTATATATTTGCTTCTACTTCAATCTATACATGTTACTTCCCATTCTTGAGTTTTGCCAGGCAATTTTCTTTCCATTCCGTGAACAAGCTTTTCGTACTGACCATTTCCCGAAATTGTTAAAAACAGTCATTTTCATGATATGTGCAGTGCTTGTGCTTCCCAGTTTAATAACTGGCTATTTATTGAAATTGGGAAGCTCCAATAGTTACCCAATTCATGAATGGACGAGTTCTTGCCCAGTCGTAAAATGGACAAGTGAAGAACAGGTTTGATCCTTAATAAAAGTTAATTTAAATTATAGTCATCTTAGAATTGAAGGTTGGGTTCAGTTATGTTGGGTTAGTTTAATATTATATCTTAAAACAAATTTCACTTTAGCTTGTAGTATATAGTACAATAAGTTCCAGTTCATGAAATGGGTAAGATTTAATAACCATTTGCCCAGCTCGTGTAGTGGTAAAGAGATGAAGCCAGTTTACGGAAAGGGCGGAAATTTGTCCAATCCATAACTTGGGCAATTTTAAAATCGGGGTGTAACATTTACAAAACATTGATCTTACTCTAATGACTTTACTGCAAGGAGAAACAAGATATATTTTTCAAAAATTAGCTAGTTTGAAATCGGCAGTGGGGCTAGTGTATTTTGCTCTTGTACCTAGGTCTGATTCATGTTCGCTATTTCTTCAACTAATCCCATCTAATCATTTCTTTCTAAGCTATGTAGCTTAAGCCAAAAACGACCAACACATTATTTTAAGAATTTATTTTACTCTCTTAACTACTATAGTTTCTTACTAAATAAAGGTAACTTTTAGTCCTAGCTTAGTTAAGTGTTATTTGTGCTATTTTTCAATAATCCTCGAGTGGTTGTGCGATTTCTGCAAGAGGACTTTGTGGGTGAAAATGGGGATAGGGTGAAGGGAGGTGAACAGTGAAAGGTGGGGGCTGCCTGGTTTAGGGGATTAAGCAAATGAACGTTTCCTTATCTGACACTTTCGGGTCAGAGAGTCCGTGCATGGCTCCAAATCAGCTCCATTAGCTTACCGTGGCTGATGCCTTCCGAGCTGGCCCAAATATTGTTCGGAACACTGGTCACTTATATTCTAACATCAGATTGCTTTTCTCGTTCTAAAAATAGAAAATTGATCTCGTCTTAATTAAATTTAATCATTTTTAAAATAACTTAAAATTTTGTGAAAATAACTCACTAAAATTACAAATGCTATTTTTTTTAATACTTTCAAGTGCGACCACTTGATATTAGAGAAAATCCAGAGATTGTTTATTTCAGTAGAGAGATACCAGAAACTGAAAATCGTGATTTTATAATAGAAAACCAAAACTGGTAAACCGTCTTCGAAAACTGTGGTTTGTGATGCTAAGAATACAGATTTGTTAAAAAAGAAGTCACTCTCAAATGAATGTAAATAGGTAAAAACTTGTTTTCATATTGCTATTTAGATCCTGGATGTGATTATTAATATCTTCTACGAATGGATGTAACTATCGATGCAAGGGATTGTAGGAATAGTCTTATTGTTAACAACGTGCGCAGTTTAGTTATTTATGTTTTATGTAATAAAATATACATGAGAAATGGTGGAGCATTAGAAGAAACAGCAGCATTAAGCAGAATTACTAAAACTACAATGTTACTACACAAAATGAAATTCATAATTGATAAAAGATGCCATGAAAGCTCCCGAAAAACAAAATAATCAAATCTTATAATTAAAGCAAGAATTTGCAATGTTTAAAAAATCCGTAAGAAATAAATATCCTTCATCATCATAATGGTGCTTCTACAATAAAACCAACATATGTCGAAAGACATTTCGTTGAGTAGTTTTTATACTAAACTTCATTCACGATTATCTTATTAACAAATAAATGCCCTTTTATTTTGTAAGGTTAGTATTTGCAAACATTAAAGATATACTTAATCAAAAGTAGACAATAAATAAATTGTTCTATATAGCTGATTTTTCTTTAAGAAATTAGAAATATAATTTTCTTATATTACAATTAGATAAACTTTCCATGACGCTGAAGAGTGTGAAGTTCCAATATTAATCATATTTACCTTAACTTTATCTCTACAGTACATATAAAGTACTAATTAAATAATATTAAACATTATTATTGAATTTTAAATAACAATTTTAACCAATATATTACTGAGGGAATATGGCCCCTTATAACGCAATTTTAATTTTTTCTCTTTAATAAAGAAAATAAGGAATTTTTAATACAAGAATATAATTATATACTTAATTTATAAAATATAGGCCTCTCACTTTTTTTATCGAGATATTGAAAATGTAAAGAAAAAAATATAAAATTTAAAAAAAACCACCGCTAACCATGATTTAAATTATGAAACCCGAAATATCCCTGTTAACCCTAACTCTAATAGTGTTTGTCTATGGATTCCTAGACTTGATTCAAATTATTTAAGAATATTATAAATCTCTTGTTCTTCTTCGTTAAGTTATCGATTGATGGGTATATAACTAACTGAAATTTTTTCAATAGTTGAGTGTCCGTATATAGGCACTAAAATATTGTAAGTAAAAAAAATTGAATAATTAACTAAATAATGGAAGAGAGCAGAAATGCTGGGTGTAAATCTTAATTAATTTCAACAGCCTTTACTTTGAGAGGGAACAGTAGGGATATTTTGATTTTTGAGATTTTTGGGGGTAGCGAAATCTTTGAACAGAAACTAGAGTGATGACCACACAAACAATTATGTTGACATTGTTTTCACATCAAATAGCCATATATTGGGTCGATTATTACTACACCACCTGAACCCCTTTGTAACTGATAAAAACTGATACAAACTTTTGAAATTTAACAGAAGTAGTTTATAGGCCTATAATTAAATTGATTAAAAATGTGTATTAAATCTCAAGCAAATAAGATTTTAAATACATATTGGATAAAATCATCCAAAATAATGTCTAATATAAAAATATATTAGCATTCTTGAATGTGCCTAGATGAAGTAAAAAACTGTTATTTTATTTGAATACATATTATTATTAAGTTCTACTTAAAATTACTATACAATCTATTAATATCAAAATACTGATTCTTGTTGTTGGTTTATTTATCACATATCCATCATTCCTTGACCTTTAGAAAATAATATTGTTTTAAAAATTAATAACTAATAAATTTAACTAGAAATGTAATCAACACCCATTTAAAAACAAAAACTAAAATTACACGTTGTTGCCTTACATAAAATTACTAGAAACTAGATTCAGTTGGATTTTCACTATCCTGGTTTTCATATATGAGAAATTTCTTACAATAATCTTAATATCCAATTTACGTGCTCGTTGGTTTTTAGTTTGTGAAAAAAATATCAAATCCCTACCGCCTTAGTAATTCCTAAAACCGTTATTTATTAATTTTGATTTCAAGAAGGACCTTTCTGATTTTGGTATACATACTGTTAGAGCTAAACATAATAGGAGTGAATCAAAAGTATCTGGAACCACAGGAAAATAGGAGTAGATTTTAATAAATAACATTTCAGCTCCTCAAATTGAAGAAATTTTACGGTCTTACCATCTGAACGATCGGCTCTACTCTTAAGTGTATAACAGAAATAAGGTTATATTCCCTAAAACAATGCCATGTTTTTTTGCACTTCAGTTAAAGAGACTAAATTTTTATGAATACCTACAGTAAATTGACATGTGATTGTAATAATTTTGGGACGGCATACACTGACTGCAAATATTAGAGATGGTTGCGAGAAGAAATATACAAATACATATATTTTAACTAAATAGCTTTGCATTTAAAAATTTCTTCTTTGTTTTCGGTCAGTATTTTTATTTGTGTTAATGTTTTCATATCATTTGTAAAGTTATATTTCAGGATTTAGAATGATGAGTACCTCAGTGTCCATAGAGTTACTAAAAATAACTTAATTAACACTCTCAATCATTAGTCATCATTACCTAAAAACAATAAAGTAAATAAACAGTACGAGCATTATATTTTTTAAAATAACTGTGAATGTGAGACTATCACACCATCAATGGCAACTAATACAAATCCCATATACTTTGTGGGATCAAAGACAAAGTAAGAAATTTTGTGTGGATACAAATTTGTTTAACTTGTTCAAAACATTTTTATACACATTTTCTTAACAAGTCTAAATATACGATTTGATTTACAAAAAGTAATTTATTAAAGAATAAAAATAAAATTATAATATATATTTTTCTCTATGGTTTCCCAGTGCTCTAGGTCCTGATGTGATTGCACCATCTGCACCCTGAGATTGAACGCCACTGAGAGTCTAACTGATCCAGGGATATACAGATGGTTACACATCTATTCTGGAGTTAAGAATAATAAGATATTATTATGTTATTTATTACTCATAGATATCATATTCTGATGTGACATGGTACCATCTAGCTAGCCCAATTAACCACTGAGCATAGTCTTGATCTGATCCAGTGGCATCATATCTTCGATTCGTGTCGTTCTTTTCAATTTCAATATTCTGGAGATGTTAAGTTTTTAATATAGATTTAAGTACATTCTTGTAGCCATACTCAAGCATCATCATCATCTCTTCTTTATAACTGTTTCCAGCCTGTGCAGGGTCAGTAGTAAATGCCTCCGTCTTCTCAGTTGGAGAGTAAGAGACTTAAAACCAATAAGTTAGGTTGGAATAACAAGAAATACATTATCATACATATCAAGTATGAGATAGGGAATAAAGTAGTAAATTCTTGGTGTCAATTTACTCTAACCAAATTGTATATCTGTCGGGAAGTTTTTTTCATACATTCCGATAACCCGGCAGAGCCTGTTATAAAATATCTAAGAAACAAAAAGGAACAGACTAGCACGAAATCCGAAATTGCATCTGTCGGAAAAAGGCCTATTTCCTACTTAGTATTATTTGTTTGATTTTGACATTTCTTAAAAAACACTCTAGGCTAGTATCTAGAAAAACAATTGAACTACGATATTTTAAAAGAAAGATAAAAACTAGATTTTTGACTTTTTCAGAGGAAAAACTTCTTCTTGGCAATGAATAAATCGTCTATAAACTTTCTCTATTTTAATCATCATCTACATTTCTTACTTGTATAGAACAATTATTCGTATGTCGTTAACCCCGATCAGAGAAAAGTTCTTCTTTTTTATTTACCATGCATTCTTGACGTTGCGTGATGCTGCTCTGTTGTTTTAAATGAGTTTATAAATTCAAAGAAAATGGCAACGTGGATTATTATATATAAGTCGCGTATGCATGAGGTTTCAGACATTTCCAAATATTATGATTTACGTCAAGAGTTTTGTGTTGTTAATTGATTTGTTAATACAATTCCTCTTCTTTTTCAATATTTTATTATTAATATAAATATTATTATATGACGTACAAAGGAATTAAAAAAACTTTTATTTAATGGCTGTTTGTAATTTAATTTAGATAAACAATTATCTAGCATGTCTGATATTTTAGGTCGTATGTTTTTTTTTTCAGATACAACTGGATATTTTTGTTATTAATATATTCTCAGTTAAAAGTTTTTTGAAAAATAATCTTTGAATAAAAACGACCTAGTATTTATCACAGAAATTTAAATATCTACGCACATAATTTGTTTGATAGTTCAAAAGTTTTTAAATTACGAATACATCTTTGAGTATTATTTTCTCCATGTCCCATGATTGAGGCTCTGCGCAATTATCAATTAATGATGGACTAGCCCAGAACAAGAGGTGAACGAAAATTTGCTGCAAGACCACGCATTACTACATATCCGGAATAGGGTAGTGATAAGAAAAGTCGGAATTTAGATAAAGTGTACTCTCATTGATGTCAAGTGATAATGGGAATCAATTTAGAAAAAAAAATCAATACATATGGCTGAGATTCGAGCCTGGATTTCCTCACTACCAGAAAATCAAACAAGAGAAGCTGATTCCTTTTACTTCATGCTCATTGAGTGAAGAAACATTGTTTTAGATGGAGAAATCAGATAGGTAGAGTAGGTAAATTCAAGCTCGGCCTCTGCTATTTGAATTTAAATAATATGTTTAGGAAACGCTTCACTGATCTAATGGTCTAAGTAAGCTATCACTCTCCAATATACTGGTTTGCCGATGACGGAGAGATTGAGGATTTAATTCAAGTCCGGTATAATGACGGTGGGTTTTCCTAAACGGTTTTCACTATCCTTCAACAAAATGCAGGTATGGTTAATTTAAATTCAACCTCTTTCATCTCTAAGATATTTGATTAATTTTTTTTAGCACGTCTTACTACCCGTTCGGGTTATACGCTAAGTACTAATTACACTAATGAATAGGAATTAGAAGTTGAATTTAGAGAAGTGAACCCGCATTTGCGTGGGAGAGTGAACCATTCGGAAAAAACCCCCAGTTCACCAACCGAGATTCGACCTCGATTTCTCTCTCGTGGCCTGACTCAAATACGACTGGCGCGTTAGTCCACTACGCACTGAGGCGATGATTAATATTAATATTTTGTTAGCATATGGTACTAACGTTATAACAAAAAATCTAGGATTCTGAGTAGATATAATTCTCTTCCCCTTCATTAAAATTCCGTATGGTTTATTCTGTATCACTACAGGCTAGTCAGGTCCTAATTGTCAATACTACACGTATTTTTCTTAAATTAGAGTTATAGGCTATAACTTAAATTATAGATATTCTAATTTATTATTTTGATGTATTTTACTTTTTGTCGTAACTCTTTTTAATAGACACACAGTTACATGATGAACAGAAACTTTCAAGGCAAGACGTTGTTTTGTATGAATATTTCTTTAATTTAATTTTATTGGCCCCTAAAAATTAATGAATATCAACATATTAACAAAGTTTGGTTACTTATATGTCACTCAAGACTAAGGTCCTAGAATACAATTCAAATGATTTTTATTAAAGGTTTAAATCCTTCAATATAGTAGCTACTATAAATTATAAATTAAACATCACAATAGCTTAATCCGTAGACATAATTCCCTGTCAATATTATTGCCAATAAATGTCAAGGATTTCGCTGGGATCTAAGAATGTGACAAATCATTCTATAATAGTAATAGTAATGTAACGTTTACATTAATTTGCTTGGTTATTATTTTTAAGCTTATATATTTAGCAATCTTCCTTCACTTTAATTTGAGTTTTTCAATACCTTATAATTCCTACATAAAGTATTTAGCAGACAAAGTAAAAACTAATTAATTTGATTTTCAATATTGATTTTTGGTCATAATCTCTTAAAGTTTAGGGTAAGACCCTTCAATTTTTTTAAAACTCATTATTATATCAGAAAATTAAAAAATTATTGGAACGACATTTTAATTTAATTATTTAATATGAATGTCTTACGTGGAATGTGAGAAACATTCTCTTAATACTATATTAATCCCTTTGCTTGGAGCTACAAGTAGAATGTGTTGCATTATCGTCGAGAACAAACTGAGAGATCAATGTTGAAATATATTCCCAGTACACCCTGGTGGACCAAGGTCACCCATGAACTTGTGCAGTACGAGTCGAACACATTAGACCATACATCCACTGGCTCTGAAATTACAAAAATTATCTACAAATTAAAAGTCAACATTGTAGGCATTACAGATCAACATCTGTCCGGATGTATCATTTACCAAAATTGCGATGATTCCTCCGACATTTGGAAATATTTTTTAATTTTTTATTGCTTAGCTTCCTGATACTCACCCCGGCAATGAGCATTTAATCACACCCACTGGTAGATATGGTGATGATTGTGGGTATTCAAGTAGGCCTACTCAAAATTCAAGTTGGAGGTGAGTTTTACTAGTTACTCGAACTCTATTCAAAGAATATTTCAAAATTTGAAAAATTTGAAAATTTTACTTGGTACTTGGAATGTCTTCCTATATTAGTTAATTTTATTAAATTTTTAGATATGATTTCATAGAAAACAGATTCCCTTAATATTTTATTTCATCTAATTAAAAATTATACGATTATTTTTAACTAACCCAGGAATTTTAATGTGTATGGATATACATTTTTCATTAAAAAATTTAGTATTCTAAAACAAATATGTTTGTTCTTATTAATACTGTATCCATGAACCTATAACAGAAATTCAACTTGAAATATTTACAGTACAAATAATGCTTCAAACTACTTAAATTAATGAAACACTCAATGGTGGCGTAGTTGGCTAACGCGCTAGTCGTGTTGAGCTCGACTGCCGAGAACGGGGAGATCGAGGTTCGAATCTCGGTCGGGTGAACTGAGGGTGGTTTTTCCTAAATGGTTTTCCACTCTCTCTCCACGCAAATGCGGGTTCACTTCCTTTAAATTCAATATTCCCAATTCCTAACCCATTAGTGTAATTAGTACTTAAGCGTATAACCCGAACGGGTAGTAAGACGCGGTGCTAATTATTATTATTATTATTATTAATGTTTTTATTCATATTCAACTCGAAGTGAAAAATGCCTACTCGTACACTCCTGGTGATGATAGAATTTAGAGGAATTATACCATAATTTGCCTGGAGGGAGCGTAGAGAACACTGAAGGAGAAAACAAACAATAGAATATATTCTACCAATATTTTAACAATGACCTCCCGGTCCCTGAAAAACCTTATGAAACGATACTGACAACCTAGTTCTCATGTCCACCAATGTGGTTAAGACTCAAAATGGTCAATTAGTCTTTAACCTGCTTGATATGAATGAACTGCCTTGTTAGAGTATAATAATGTTGGCTCTTTGATTCTTTGAATTCCTATTTCACGTTTGACTATTCAAAATATTAGAACGGCCATCAAGAGTGAAATAACCATGGTGAAAAACACACTCTTTTAAAATGCGGTTCTTATTTTTATAATAACATGATTAATTTGTCACGGAAAATAATAGAAAAGTTCTAGGCCTAATTAACTAGGAAATATACTCACACTACAACAATAACAACCAAATCTGTTGATGCCTCGTCGAACCATCTACTTTCCATTTTAATTTGAATATATCCCTAATCTGAATAAAGAATCCCACATCCACAATGCTAATTAGTACTACCCCTCTTCATTCCTAATTATTGCTCAAATCTGATACCGACAATAATATTTCCTCTTGTCATAGATGAAGCCACATATATTTTTTCTCAACAACATATTACGTCCATACTTCTATAGGTCCGGTAAATAATAATCATCATAATCATAATAAACTGTCCGTCGTAGCATGACAGGTCATATCCTGAGAAAAAAGAGCAAGAAGTAGCAGGCGGTTCTTCCAGCGACAATGGTTGTGAGAGAAGGACAGAGAGCTAGATAATTGAAGATAAAGAGAGAGAAATGAAGGGAGAGTGTGAGAAACTTTGGTCCTGATTCTCCATCGTGCCATCGCTAAACACGACACTCGCGTCAACACAAACACGATGGGATTGATTTGCGAAATGAACTAACAGCCAGCACCCAACATATCGCGATATAAGGCAGTTTTATTAATTTAGGACACGGGCTAGGGGCTCAAAGACATCCTCAATATCCCTTAATTTGGCCGTTAGGTTAAAAGTACATTGGCCTCAATCTTAGCCACTCCTATAATATTTTATACTAAGAAATATCTTTTTTTTTTTACCATTTATTAACACACATTTTGGTTATTTACATTTAATTACACTCATGATATAGGGATGAGGAAGATAAAAAAGGCTATGGAAGATGCTCCATCATTTGCATGGAGGGATAGGGGGTGAAAATTTAGGTTAAAACACGTTTAGTAGCCCATATATGGCTTGGATTCAATTCCCTACCTCCACGTCACTGGCATTTCAGTCTGCACGCCCACCAATGTGAGCTATAGATAAAGAGAAAAATATGTAAAAATATAAGAGGGTTTCTCTAGAAGTAGGTGGCGTTAACAATGAAGAGAAATATGGAAACAAGGAACTTTCTTTAAATCTCAAGAAATCTATAAATATAAGTTATATTCTTCAATTTAAACCTTGTGAGGTTGGGAACTCAAATGTGTACATGAGAAATATATAGATTCGATGACATTATTTATTTTGTAAGTATGACTGTGAATATATCAACTTCACTTGCAACTCAACTAAAACCATGATTGCTCTGCACTAGTCAATATCAGTTAATCTTACTATTTTTCCTTATTAGGTAACTTTTGTGTTTACTTAATGTCCTAGAGTTAAAACTTTAACGGCAATCTTGGATTGATTTTAAGATAATCTTATTCTCAAACGAAAATTTCACCAATACATTTGTATTATTATGATTATTATGGACTGGTGATGACGGGGAGATCAAGGCTCCAACCACGGTCATGTACACTGAGGACGGGTTTTCCTAAGTGTTTTTCTACACTCCCTCTACACAAATGTGGGTTCACTTCATTTCAATTAAACCTTTCTCATCCCTAACACATTCGATTCATTAGTATTTAGTTAAAGTGTATAGTCCGAATGTGTAGTGAAACGATTTGATTAAAAAAAGATTTAAAACTAGAGAAATATATCTCTAACAAAATCAGAGTTTGAGTAATTAAGTATTATTTTAAAAATTGATATTGTCACTGTTGTTTCGTTTCCCCACTTAATCTTCAAGCTGATACCACTGTACTTCCTTTTAACAACTATATTTATCAATACCCCGTTATATTAATTCGTTAATGAACCTTGTGCTCAAAGATTCAACAAAATAAAAAAAATATATAAAATTTCATTTGATCATACGTTAATAATTATGTGTCTATTTAATGAGAGTATTTCACATATATTTATCAATCAAATGATAATATTATCAGAAAATAGCCTACAAACAATCCTAAATCCATAAAATATAAAGCAGTCAGCTCCCTAGCATTAAATATTAAATATACTGTTCTAGAAAGTGAAATGTTCATTTTACCTAGATTCAATTTAATATCCATATTGGTAATAGTACTTAGCAGCCTTAGCTTAATAGACAGAAGCTATGGGACTGATATATGGTTTGAAAGTTATTGATTTTCTCAACAAAAAAAAATTACCACTATTGCTAGCAAATTTGAAACTTTATTTGATGACAATTATATATTAAAAAAACTTTATTCTGGCTTTGAAAATGTATTTAGTTAAAATTTATGTGAATAGCTTCTAATAAATGAATGATTTCTTTCCTAAAGTGGAATTCCATTAATAGCAAAAAACCATTCTAAAGCGTAATTAGAGTATAACCCAAACGAGTAGTAAGACGCGATGCTATAAAATAAAAAAAATTAAGAGGAGTAAATTGGATTTGGGCATGATAGCTAAGAAGTAGAACTAATGATACTTTATTTTTAACGGAACAATGTGAATTTAATCACTTAATCTGTCCTTTCATAATTTCAACAAATAAAATTATATTTCCCAAATAAAAAACAGAATTAGAGTGAGCCTCTTAAAGCATTTAAATTCCATATAAATATATTTATTTTTCTAGCACAGAATAGCCTAGATCGTCTAATAGTATTTTCTAAACGCAAAAATAAATAAAATGGAATGATTATATTTTAACTCAGGTTAGTAGACAGATTGACCAGCCAACCAAGACACAGTGACCTACTTTTAGATCACCTGTCTCCTATTTTGAGTGGGTTCTCCCCAGTGACGTCATCCCCCAACTTCAAAGGAGTTAATGACCTGATGGTGCTAGCTTGCCTAGGAGTTTTCAATATGAAGAATTTTTTCTCCTAGTGACGTTCATCCCCTTCCCCCTTACCTTTTCAGTGTCGCAAAAGGTTTTTTTACCTGACGTCATGGTGGTGCCAGCTTGACGGGGAGTTTTCAACATGATGGAACAAGAATTGTAACGTCATCAGGGCATATGGTGGCATCAGATTGTTAGAAGAGTCTTCGACCTGATGTGAGACGTATGAATGGACCAGTGAGGGCCTTTCGTGCCCTTATAGATAGATGGAGAAATGTGCATATGTATTCATTCTTGAAATAGTTTTTTTATTAGTAAAGAACACGTGAATACTGAATATGGAAACCTTTAAGGAGATTTACAGCGAAGTGCCAATGATACAGGTGTCACATGTAAGTTGTTTAAATATCCTAACTTATGAATTATTATTTTTTCTTTCATACGCTAAATTGTGAATAATTTGTTTAGAACTCTTAATGTTTTGTTTCACAATCCCGTGGCCAGGGTAATTCTTTACTCATATTTTAAGGCAGAGTCTATGATGGACGTGCTGTTATCTTCGGCTAGAAATGTGTGATTTATTAAGATCACGAGATATCAGATAACGCAGGAAACTTTGACTATGTAGTTGGCTTATTGTTGCCACTTGTACAGTTATTATAACTGTAAGGGATCACATATAATTAAGAATCAAATAGCCAAAGCTATTATATTATATTTCATAAAGATGTTTTCCTGTGAGCAGATGACAGTCACACGTCGCCGTACAAAAACTTGGCTGCGAGGTCCACCAGCGTTAAGTCTTTATTTTTCAGGTCAGTAAGTTGTAAAAATCTTGCATGCTGTTAAAAATGTTAAGCTCAGGATCAACAAAACAATATTATTATTATTAGCACCGCGTATTACTACCCGTTCGAGTTATACGCACTTACGCTAATGTGAAATGGTAGGGTGATTGTGAGATGAAATGGAGGACCTACAGTTTAACGTGGAATCCGAACCACGGTGGAGGCCTGGCATTCCACATTCACAAGTTGGGATTAATACACATATTGTCAGAGGTGAAGGAGGGGTTTGGCAATCAGATAAATCTGTGCAGGGACCGAGGATTGAACCCAGAACCCCAACACAGAAGTCCGACACCTTACACGTAGACCGCCAGGTCACCAACAAAACAATAGTTTTACTGTTTATTCTCTAGGGTTGTGTAACATGGTATCTTAATTTACATGAAAAAGATAGACTTAGGGTAATAGTAAACAGGATGCTTAGGAATGTATTTTGTTTAAAAAGGAATTAAGATACTAGGTAATGAAGGAGGTTACATAATGATGAGCTAAATAACCTGTACCCATCGCAAGACATTGTTAGGATAATCAAACCACACAGATTACGGTGGGCAGAACATTCATTGTGAATGGAAGAATCTAGCACGATGTTAAGGGTAAGCCTATTTAGAAGAGACCATTGGATTGACTTAAACCTAATATTAGAAATGACTAGAAAGAAATAAGATGTAAATGAGGTGGCCTTGATTGAACTAGTTTAAAATAGGAATAGGTGGCGTAATTTTAAAGTATGGCAATGGATCTTCAAGATCCTAATGTCATAGAGTAAGTATTGTATGCGTGTGTCTGGGTTACATAATTCGTAGCCCAGTTTGTGGAAAGATTAGTAAGTAGTAATGAACCATTACCTAGGGGACGCCCAACTGTAATTATCGTACATCCTTTCCATGGAGGCTCTTTTCATGTTCCACAGAGTTGAGGCGATAGTGATAGTAAGTATGAGGGTGTAGGACCAGAGAACAATTTTAAACCTAACTTAACTCTGACTAAACAAATTCTGGTGACCGTTGGGATAGCTCCTTTTTTTAGGTAAATTACCCATCACACCAGCCGAGAATTGAACCAGGGACCCTTAGGTTTGTAGCAATTTGCACTGACATCTATACCAAAATAATGATATAGAGAAAGTAAGCAAGTCTGTCTAGTATTTTTTTTTGTGACACTAAATGAACAAAAATTTATATGAAAAAGGTTAATTTTCACTTACCCTTAAAATACAGTGAGACGAACAGAAAAACAAATAATATTATCAGCCAAATTGTATAAGCTCATATGATTTACAAACCATTTTTACTGTTTGATTAAACTCATTTAAAGCTATCTAACTCACCCCCTCGACAAAATATTAACAAAGGATAAAGGAGTAACCCGTACATATACACTAACTTATTGAATATTCACTCACGGTGTTGAGCTTGGTTCTCTTGACTCTAGATCATTGATTCCCAATCATGGTTTCACGAGCCCGTTTCTAGAGTTCTGCAAGAATTTGCAAAAACTTATATTTTATTGGTCATTCCATAATTTTTGGACATTGTAGAAATATATTAGGAGAGCTCGTGTATACAAAGAAGACTAAGTGTAGACTGCCGGTAATGACGTTTAAAGTCAGATTGGTAAGAATATTGATAAACTAATATCAAGTACCAAAATACTCTAGAAATATTTAATTCTAACGTATGAATTATCTTTTACTAGCTCCAGTGGCTTACACGAATATTTTTGAATTTACCAATATCGTACACAAACTGTTTCAGCAAGTTAGGGGTTCCCAAAGTTACTATGAAATATTTTAAATGTTCCTCCAAACAAAAGAAGTTTTGGTATCATTGCTCTAACTCCTAGAACTTTCTGTCGAAATTTATTTTTGATTTCGACCTCTGATTAACCTCGTTCTGTGGAGAGGAATATTTACTACACATTTCACCTTTTTCCATTTTCTAGCCCACTCTGAGACCTCGAGAGCACCAAACATTTTAGTCCCAGTTTTAAGTGTATTTTTTGTTCATAAGTACCTTTAACATCTTCGTAATTGATGGCTTAGTCTAGAGATTAGTTATTAAAATATGTGTTTGGGTAATTAAGTGAATTCGCATTAACATAAAGATTTTTATGTATTAAAGCAAGATAAATTATATATTAGGAAAAATTTTGTACAAAAATAGAAATTGAATTTATTTGATTGAAATATTAATACACGTCTTACTAACAAAATTAGCATTGGTCAGTACACCTGATAAAATACGACCATCCTTAGAACCCAGATAATTGTGAACGGTTTATAAATATGTTCTTTTTTGTAAATAACTTTACCTACTGGACTAAGGTTTTGGAATAAATATCGTGAGTTACAAATCTAATTTCAAGAAATGCACCTGCCTTCCTAGCAATCCGTATCCTGTCGTTGCGAGGTAGACAATGATTTAGGACGTCTTGCAGAGTAGGTACCCACGCCACCACACAAATTAGAGTGTGTTTTTTGTGTGTGTTCGTGCTAATAGCAGGATTATTGTATGTGACTCAGACACATAAATATTCTGAGGCTTGGAAGTCATCACCCGTGACTGCATGATGGCCGATTGTTGAGGAGTAAAGTTCTTGTAACCTGTCTTTATTTCCTTGTCAGACAGCACCTTTCTCTTGTATTTTGGTTTGCACTATAGGATAAACTTTGACAATAACATGGCCCCATGTCCAACTGGAGAGATAAGAACCATGAATCCAATATCACTACATGCCTCTTGGCTAAGAGGTGAGAAATACCGACCTCCAGTCTGGATGACCAAAGTTGGGTTAAGGTTGGTTCAGATGGAAATATTTACTACCCTAGCCCTGACATTCATTTGGTAGGTATACAAACGGATGGTATGCACTGATGGACACGAGGACCAATATGATAGTCTCATCTAGTCTATTCTGCGGAATACGTGGATCAGGGTTAGAAATCTAGCCAACTGTATAATGAGGTAGCTTTCCTGAACAATTTTATACTCTAGCTATATGAAAATGAGAGTACATTCCCTTTAAATTTTAAATTTCTCATCAGTGTAAATAAATGGGTTTCGCAAATTGGTGGTTGTAAATGGAAAATAAATCATCTTATCAATAGGAGTGGATATGTTGTAATTCTGTCATGGGTGTGATTCTAGATTAAGATAGTTTGTATTTCGCGATATGTGTTTAGATAGTGTATGAAAAACCCAAAATAAAAAAACCTACATCCCTTTACGATTTTGTCTACATCACAAGAATTTATTATGCTAATTTATATATTAAAATCATTTTGTGACTGAAAATCTTTAATAATAGATTATTATTTTGAAACATATATATTTTTATGATTTAAGACAAATTACAGATTTAATCTTTAACCATTCAGTAATTATGGTGGTTCGAGTAAACCAAATTTGTAATGTTCATATGCCTTTTAATTGGTCTTTAAATTAGTTGGAAGTGAGATAATCAATCCTCTTTTCACTTTTCTTGGTATTTTGTTTAGGCTTATGACAAGCTATCCTTTATGTAAAAAATAATTAGATAGAAAAAAGCATCGTTTAAATTTATGAATGATTCATTTGGTTGTATTCTATTACGGTGATTTAAAAAATATTTAAAAATATTATTTCTCAAATTATAACTTTTATTAACCTGCATGAATATTATATTATTTTATTGCCTTAAACCAGTTTGGCTGACGTACAAACGCTGCCTGTGAACCAAATTTCAAGAATCTAGGATATTTGTATGATCCTTATATACTCTGCACTTAGGAATGTCATTCCATTTATGTGGCTCATATGATCTCTAATAAATAAGTTTTTAGTAACATAAAGTTCCTTGCATATCTAATCAGAAAAACATAAAGCGTTTATTTGGAAAGAGCATAATCAACCATTTGGTTGTACTTATAAATAGGTTTATTTCTTGAAAACGACATACTTCAGTCAAACTGGTGAAATTGAAAAAATCCATCTTATTTGGTCTAGTCCAGGCCCACTACCAACGCCAAATCATGAGAAACCCCTTCTCTCAGTGGAGGTTGAAGCGTTTTTATCTAGAGGGGCGGTTAGCAAAATAAAGTGCAGGTTTTTAATGGATTTAGACTCCCAAGCTAAAGAGTGGCCTTGTGACACTCCCTCGGCCAATATTTGAAAATTAGATAGCCCTACACTTAGAAGAAATTTGTAGTGACTTTAGTCTGATAGTTTTTTACTAGACTTCTCTATAAGCTATTTGTAGTGGTCTACCCCAATAAACCTTTTGAAAGTTTAATACTTTTATAAGCTATTTGGAGCTGTCTTTCTCCAGAATATTTTTGAAATTTGAATGTATCCTAAAGTTACTTGTAGTGGTCTTTGCCTGGATTATTTTTCACAATTATATGCCCCCAGAAGCTATTTGTAACTTTCTTTCCATTGAAATTTTGATGTTGGATGCTTCTAGAAGAGTTTTGAATCTGTTCTTACCTGATTTTGTTTGTTTTAATTAAATTCCCGTTTAACACAGACAAGGATACACGCTTTGCTCTTTGAGCCGGGTTGACTATATTAACACTGGGGCTCGCTAGTGTCAATACTTAAATGTGCGGTTGCTATCCAACTCACTTTTAACATGTTTGTCATAAAGTGACCATTGTAATCGTAATGGATAACTTACGCAGGCTCATTGTTAGGTAGTACTATGTGAAGAGTGTGTTTGGTCACATACCTGTACCTAGTTTTGTGGAAGTTGACTCGAAATTGATATTCGTGTTCTCTCTCTATTGAAAACATGTTTAAAATTATCACTTTTTAATGCCTTGATGGCATCTAACGATACTTATGCTGAAGGACTTAAGCTCTCCCACAGAGTGTAGCCATTAAACTTGGTGTTTGTGTGTCTGGTGTATACCTTGTCTGTTACCTGGAAGCTATTTGGAATGGTATTTCCTCAGATATGTTGATAATAGCCTGTCTCTAGAAGGTATTTGAAGTGGTCCCCAGCTATAAATTTTTAAAAATAAATGCTCCTAGAAGTTGTTTAGAAAAATCTTACTCCAGATTTTTTTTTTTTATCGGAAGCCTCTAGAAGATATTTATGAAGGGATCTTCGCCTGGAAAGTAAAAATAAATTAAAGCCTCCTAAAGTGGAACCTCCTTGCCAAATATTGAAAAATGGATGGATATAAAAGCTTTTTGGAATTCGATACAAGCCTATTTTTCAGTTTGATATTCGATATTATCAGAGGGTAGTGAAATAAATCTAGAGAGGGACAAGTTTATTCCAGGAGAGGTGGAGGGCTTATTCCAGTCGGGAGGAGGAGAAACAAATTCATTCTGGGTGAGAAATGCTAAAGCTATTCATGCCACCCCTACTTGACTTAGTTATGGACATTTTTAAAACTTTTGGTTACTTTACAAAACCAAAACAATATACGCACATTTATATCTAATTATCTGATTATTGAAATGTCACATATATGATTAAATACTTATAATTAAATTTAATTTGATTAGCTTCCTGAATACCTTCACGGGCAAAATTTAATTTTAATATAAAGATAATATACTAGTGAAAGTAACAATTACTTTGAAGTGAAGGATAATCCTGGACAGAACAAATGATATAATTGTAACAATCGCCAGAAAGATCCATGATGAAATACAATAGCTTGCACGTATTCTGTTTGGGGCTGCATGTCCATACCAGAAGCTTAAAACGGTAACAATAAATTCATTACTTGCTAGGCAAGATATTCACATTGTATTGTGGGTAATAGCTTAGAGAATTCGTAGATCAACAAAATTGGTCAACGCCACATTTTTTTGCGCATATCCAGTTGACAATACCCTACTCGTGAGTCTTGACGCTTGCTTGAGTAGTATCCATATTTTTTTGTTAAATACAACTAACTAAATGGTCTGCATAAATTAGTTTTAGCCTATCAATTAATGAAGTGGATAATTTGGCGGGATTAACCTATTTGAAGACAAGATCAATTTTGAACGTAAGAAAAAAATTGTAATATTTTTACAAAAACAAAATTGTAACTTTAAGGACATTATAGGCCCCTACTTAATAGGCAGTAATCAAGTATCGGTGTGAAAAATAAAATACAAATTAATTTTTATAATGCATCTCATCCCTCACGACACGTGGCACGGCGTTGAATTTGAGGCATATTTTGGGTGCTACACTAGTCTTTTTATTTTCCACATTGGTCTATATTTGAGCAAAATGTTAAATAAAACATTCCGTTCATTAGGACTGAACATGGACACTTTATTAATAGCCTCAATGTGTTTATAATAAGTACATTTGGGGGAAACTTTGATCTTTGTCACATCCATTTGTTGGGTGCGTTCATTCGTCTCTTTTTTCTATTTTTAATTTGTTGGGTTCGTTCATACCTCTATTTTATCTGTAAAATCGCCGCTAGTTTTGTTTAGTTTGTAGTGTAGCAACTTACTCAAGTTAACACCTGGCCTTTTCTCCTGACCGTGGCTTGAAAGCGGCTGCCTGCTGGAAACTAATAATATATCATTAGCGTAGTGACAAGAAAGTTGGATAAGTCCAAGCAAAGATCCCGCAAATCATTCCAGATGAGACATAGGTGCATGTATATCATTTGGCTCTAAGTTCCTCTGAAGGAATTTCCAGCTCTGGTGAGCTGGGCGCGCACTATTCCTTAGTATAGATAGGCATTTTACAGCTCATTATTCATGTTTTATTTTCTTTCATCTACTAAATATTTTTATACTTGTCAATATGGATATTTGACGTGGGCCCCTGAAAATTTCCCAGGCCATGTATCATGTTACCAATAGACCCACCCACGGGGGGGCGTGGGGGTGGTCTGGTGTATAGTCTACCAGTGACGGAGAGGTTAGGGTTTGAATATTGGCTCAGTGTTCTGTGAGTAGTTTTCCAAAACTGATATCAACTAGAAATGTATGTACTGTACACTGTGCTGGGGGGCTATAGTTCTATCCTCTGTCCCGGCACAGATTTATTTGATTGCCAAACCCTTCCTTCACCTCTGACAAGATGTGTATTAATCACAACTTGTGAATGTGTGGAATGCCAGGTCTCCATTTCATCTCACAATCACCCTACCATGACACATTAGCATAAGTGCGTATAACCCGAACGGGTAGTAAGACGCGGTGCTAATAATAATAATAATAATAATAATAATAATAATAATAAAAATAATAATAATAATAATAATAATAATAATAAAAAATAATCCTTCAAACCGTTACGTAGATATGCGTCTAGCCCGGACAGATAGTAATCTATGGTGAACACACTAAATCACTCAACTTGACGATACCAGCCATGAGAGATTCTGACTACATAATCCCAAAGTTCAAACAAACCTAGTTCATAGTGTGTGCCATTAATAGCATTGGTCTTCTAATCTATTTTATTCACACTCTGACTTGGTACAATGAGTTTCATACCCACTCAAATGGATCTGTGGTAGTTTCATTTCAATGGTGCATTCTCATTCACTCTCTGTCAGGACTTTTATGAAAATTCACTCTTATCCATTTGTATCCTATGATTATTTCTGATAATTAATGTTAGAGAGCCCGAATAAGAAGTGAGATCAGAATCACTATACACAAAATAATATTATAAATATCTAAATTCTTCCTTTCTTGGTCGTTTAGCTTTGGTTGTGGATTAATGTATTTAGCTTGTTTTAGCTGTGGTTTGTTATTATTTTTTTTAATTTTTTTGCATACGGCAGCTTTGGTGTAAGAGGTATATAGCATCTAGTTTCATCGCCTGGGTTTAT
Source organism: Timema podura (assembly GCA_033556935.1). NCBI lineage: Eukaryota > Metazoa > Arthropoda > Insecta > Phasmatodea > Timematidae > Timema > Timema podura. Next base: position 63,154,207 of record JAVRXN010000010.1, on the reverse strand, counting down.
AGAACTCTACCCATTCTGACGGCATAGAACGTGTCCAGGTACACCTATGGAGGTTGTCTACACGTCGTATCCGCATTGAGATGATGTGGTGTTTGTGATTATGAAAGTGTAGAGCCAGGAGTTATCATAAACCTAGCTTAAAAATAGTTATCTAAACCAGTTTGACCGTTACGATAGTTCCACTTTCGGGAATAATACCCATAGTATTAGCTGGGAATTAAACCCGGGACCCCTAAGCTCATAATTAGGTGCGCTCACCACTATACCGTGGGACCGGTTTATGTTATTGTTATGAGATGTTATAGCATATCTAGAAGCAAGTTTTGTTATACTCGTTTGGTGTCTAGAATAGATTTAAAGGGAGAATATTTTAATTTTCTTTAAGAATCCCAAAACCAAAACCAAATACATAATAATTAAATATAATGACAAGGGTATTAGGACATAAAAAATCACCACCAATGAATGAATCACAGCTTAGTCTGATGTGCATCTGACTATTGAGCTAAGAGTCCCGGGTTCATAACATGACACATGAAAAATAAATCATCCTTAGTTTGTAAAATTGGTGCTATACCTTTCCCAATATTAAGTTATTAAAAAGTTATTTAGTTAGTTAATCAAGTGTTAATGTTAAGTTTGGCTAAGAAATTTCAAGCTAAATACTTTAAATTAAAACAAAGACAGAGTATATAATTTCGAGATTAGCCTACACCACAGTGGAAAACTTACAATACTTAAGAATCCGTAAATTATTTCTTAGAGTAAATGAAAATAGAGCCATCTAGAAGGTGATTCTACGAAGAAAATCCATTTGGATGGGTAACCATATGAGAAGAAATATCTTATTGAGTGATGTTATAGAAGACAAGTTCGAAGGGTGAATGGGACCAGGAAGTATACGAATGCGACTTTTACATCAAACAAGTTTAAGAATGTATAAAATGAAGCTGATAATAGGACATGCTGGTGAACTCGTTGGGACAAAGCACAGACATGTTGAAAGACAGAACACTTAGTAATAGAAATAACTTGTTTATAAGATTCCTTACAAATTTTAACGAAAATGGAAAATAACCATATTATTTCTTTCAAATTGGCTTTAATTAGACAATTAGTATAATATTTATTTAATGATTGAGAGTATATTTTAACGAAAACCAGTGTATTATTTCTTTTAAATTAGTTTTAACTAGTACAATATTTATTTAATGATTGAGAGTAGTTTGAGTTTAGGAAAATCTATGACAATTTTACTTAAAAAAATAGATGGAAACATACCCTTTATATATTTTACTAAAAAATAAGTTACAAATTGTGGATACAAATATATTTTTTCTTAATATATAATTGATTATCCTGGGTGGACTAGATTTTTTAAAGTTAATTTGTATTAGTGCCAGACTTAAGTAAACTAACCTACCACCCTCTCGTTCCACAAACCCTCTAGATAAAACTAGGACAACTTAGAACTGTAATTTACATTTTAACTGTTTCATACATAATATAAATTGCTTGGATTACTTTGTATCCAAATTTAGTATTGTGTATTTTTTAAGTCAAATTATAACTTGTGTTTATAAATATGGGTATTCTATTCAATACTATTTGGTACCTACATTTTTTGTGCTATATCGTATTAGACTCTGTTGACAATGGAGTCTTGTATATTTTTAAATATTTATTTTAAAAATAATTGATTCTTGAATTTCAAATGTCGTATAGCTTGTGGTTTAGTTCTCACCCCCCTTTACTTTTATTATATATATATATATACATGTGTATAAATATATATATAAAACATAGGTTTTGCTTAATGATTTGTAAAACAGATTCCACACTTATTACATTACACTGTATCGTATCCCCGTCGCGAACAGGACCAGAGCGGGTTGACGGTGCACGTGACACTTTTGAGACAAAATTTGGCCGAACCTATCTTCGTTACGTCTAAAACATTGTAGATTTCCATGTTTTCCATCATTTGTGTGTTGTAGCGGTGGAAGATAGACGTCAGGATTATTGATAAACAACAAGAAGCTGCTGCAACATACATCTATATGCAATGTGTGACGAAGAAAAAAAGGTAGAGAAAATGGTGACAGATAAACGCCTGTATACAAGAAGGTTGGAATAACGTAGTATTAATTTGTTTGCTGATTTGAAACGCTAACTCCACAACAAAGTTTTGTGCTCATACAGTTCTATTAAATAAAAAATATTTTGCTCAGTCCATTCCATCTTTATGCACTAATAAAACTGAATGAATAAAGTCCTTTCCGCGAAAGCGTTCGGTTCATAGCAAGTCCAGACATACCGTAACCTCACATTGTCTTCCTTTGATGCGACGGCAAAATACCGACTCAAGGCGGGCTTCAGCGAACTGATACGCGTAACACTTTCATGTTCGCGTAGAGGTTAAACGGTCCCGTTCAAATTACAGCGTTCATGATACGCGTCTAGAATAAGTTACGATGTACTTTTACAATGTGAACCCCTCTAAGAATTTATCAGGAACTCTCATAAACCCTACAGTTCTTAGACACATCTAACGCAAATGTGGTAGGCCTTATTTACTAACACACAGCGTCGAAAAAGACCTCCCAAAATATTATTGTTCAAGGAAAAAAATGGAGAAATTATCAGATGAATAATTAAATAATTAATAATTTATTCTTTAAAGAATGGTATTTTACCAGAATCTTTAAAATACAATATGTTTAGTAAGAGTGGTCTAAGATTTAATTTTGACAGGAAGATAGTGGGACCACTCCAAATAACCATAAATTATGCTAGTTTTTTGAAGTTTTTTTTATTAAAACTCCGGGAAATTGGGGGAGGGGGTATATTATCAGAAAGCACCACTTTTAGCTCAGATAAAGAATTACATTTTGCTAGGAATGTAGTCGGATTTATCCAAATACCTCAAAAGCTCTTAAATATTTGAACATTTTCAAGTGGTTATTGATGAAAAAGAGAGGGAGGAGGTCAGAAATCTCAAAAAACAACTTATCATAGTGGTGGAGAGTTTTAATTTGTCAGGAAGGTTTAAATATTGTCTAAAACACTCTGTAAAATAATTACAAAATGAAATATCTAAAAACTGTCGGAGGAAGATTACCCAATAAAAGGTCAAATATTATTATAATAAAACACTTCCCGCATTGTATAAAAAATAAATTTTTGTTTGCATGTAGAAAGGAAAGAAGATAGTTGGATCACCTCACATAACCAAAGAGGTGTAAATATGGAAAATTTCAAAATATTTCTAATGTAAATGGGGATGTGGTATTTATAAATAGACAAATCACTTTTGGTGAAGTAGAACATTGAAATCTTACATGCAGGTAGAGAAAAGTATTACTGCAGATAATCAATTAGTCTTTAAATATGAAATTTCAAAGTATAAGTCATCAAAATAAGGAATGTGAATTACAATTTTTCACAACTAAATTATTTGAAATAACTACTTTACCGTGTTGTATAAAACTCAGCAGAAGGCAAATAGTTTCCTTAGATGCTTGAAAAACTGGTAAAAGGAGTTTTAAAATTTTTAGCACAATCACAAGCCCTGATTTTACCAACATATAGGAAATATTGATTTAAACTACTAATGGTACATGATTATGATGATGATATTTTACTACTACATTGTGAAATTGGACCACTTTATGTTTTTATGTATTAGTATATATAGTTTAAACTGTTTGTGATATGCACTACAGTAAGAAGAATATTTTCAGAAGATTTCAGAAATAATTATATTTGAGTTACTGACCTATATCTTAGATGTATGAGCAAGGCTTTTTATTAATATATATCTCTTTATTATTCCCTACACATTTTAATGTGCTCTGAATAGAACTATTCATTTTGTACATATAAGACTAATAAACGCTGTTTATATTTCCTAGATATATGATTTTGCTCTTACATACTAAACATATTTGTATTTAAATATATATCCTTTACATTTATCAACCATAGCATAAGAGAATTAATGTATTAACAAGTAATATTATCTATATCAATTATTATTACGTTTACATTTTAAAAGTTAATTGTGGGTAGATTACATTTTTGGTCATGGTCCATTTTATAAGTAGAATCTCTTGTTTAAGCATTCTACTCCTAAATCATTTAATTTTGTGTTTAAAGCTAAGGATAGTGAATGATATTACATGTGTGTTTTTAAGTATCCCAAGCAATTAACAATGAAATATAACACTTATTCTCGAGTTAAGCTTATCCTCTTTCGACAAAGAACATGATTATTTGACTGTTGTATTGTATTCATATTTATAGAAGTCATGTCAATTGATTAGTGAAAAACTGAGGTCCATAACATGATGAAATATAATAGGTATTACATCAGTACTTTAATTATTTTAAAATGAAACTCTAAGTCTTTCAAGTTTATATTAATTATATATTTACATATTAGATCAGGATTAATCTTATAATTCAATCTAATTTATAAAATGATTTTAAATAATTTTTAGATTAAACACACACTGTCTTACGTGACAACTTGTTCAAGTAATAGTTTTTACGGATTGATCGATTCACATATTTTTTAATTAGATCAAATATAGTAAATAAATATTGAAAATTACGAAAAGGAACGAAACCATATTTCTAACTTACGTAAATGGGTTTATTTGCGAGTTAGTTTGTATTCACTATTAACTCTAATCCCACTAAACTAATCTAGAGAGTATTTTCACCCATGGGTTCCTCATACTATCAGGACGGACATAAGCTATATATATATTCCTGTTAAAACACAATAAAAGTGATGATTTTTCAACTATCCTATCTTAAACCCCGTGATCCACAGTTAATTTTTTCCTTATGTATAACTTGATCGCCAAGTTAACTACAAATAGGAGGACCTATCACAGAAGACATTTCCCTCTTAAACCCAAAGTTAAATTATATTTAGGTTTGGTTGGTGGTCTCATGTTACTATTATTAGGTAAAAAGTGCTTCGTTGACTGATAAAAACTGTACATATTCCACAACTCTGTTTGACTTGATTTTACATTTACACAAATAAATATTCCTATCAGTAGGTAAAAAAGGCTTTCTTTTAGTAGTACATACTGTACATATTCCACAAATTCATTTGACTTGAGCTTACATTTACATAAATAAATATTCTGAAAAATAGATTTTGTATCCCCTCAGAAAGCGGCTAAAACTCCATAGTTGCAAAGTATAAAACCATATTAATTAAATATCATGTATATTATGTGTAAACGATGTAAGTTTGAAGACCAATAAATCTTGCGTAAGTATTTGGGAATACCTCTGCCGGGTTTATTATTTTTACCTTTACCTATAATTAGACCCTAACGTCTAGAATCACTCAGCTTCCGGTACGGGTTACTTCAAACACCAGGAATCTGATAAATATTTCATTCTTATCACAGGAGACCTAAGAATACCAAATTGATAGTTTATTTCCTATATATACTTTTGTGAACCTCACGGTTTCGACCCCTTGCCCACCACTTCAGTTGGTTCAAAATCCAAAGAAAAGAGTTTAAATTGGGCATAGAGTTACGTGCCTAAATACATCTTGGGGAGTGCATCTCGGGCGCCTATCGACAACCTTATATAATATTCCTAGTTTGACTCCTTAAACCATATGATATGTGGCTAGCTCCAAAATCAGATAACTAGAAAAGAAGAAGATTAGTATAGTTCCCTTCGTTTGTCCTGTAAGGTAGAAAGCTTCTCTTGCATTAATTATCTATGACGTAGCTTATAAGTAGGGCTAGGATTTTGATGATTTTGCATCTTTTTTTGGTAAACCTGAAACTTTGTTCAAATATATACAAATGTGTTCATAAGAAACGTCGCTGATTTGAGTAGCTTTGTTAAGGCTTTTTTTTTTCCGTGTTTTTACTTGAATATGGAATTTTAAAATTTTTTCGGTCATTTTAAGTCTTTTTTGTTATTTTTGAGTCATTTACCCATGATTAGAACATCTCTGCACACGTCATAACAAATGGTGGTGCCAAGACGGTGCTTAGACTACTTCCACCCCTCCCCCCGTCTCTTCCTTTAAGCCTGTGATAGCTGGATAGCTCTTACCCCTCCCCTCTAGCATAGTGTGGTTGTAAATGAACGCGTCTAAACTAGCCTGAGTAGTTTTTGCAGATAACGGTGGCTCATTGTCTCTTACATTTTTCGGAAGCTGCATGTGTTGTTTATGTGAATTTTAAAATTCAACGTGCCTAAAGTGAAAGAAAGTGCCTCACATAGATCAAAACTTTCCGTTGCTGAATATGGCAAAAAATTATTATCTACCAATAGACAGATACTATAATACAAACTCTGTGACGTGAGAGTTGCAGCAGAAAAGAAATTTACTGTGCAGCAGCATGTCAAGAGAAAAAAAACACAAACGAGGTCTTCAGTGATTCCAGGATGAGTAAAAACTACAGCAAATGCTCCTTGGCCAAACCAGTCAGTCTTCAAAACATTTAGCATTTTACGAAGAACTGTGCGAAGCCTTCATTTGTTCTGATATTCTCTTGAGCAAAATTAGCAATCCTAGATTAGTGCTTTTTAAAAAAGCACACTGGGAAGTCTTTGCTGGACTCCTCCACACTAAGAAAAAATTATGTCGTCGTTGCTATGAAAACACCATGAATAAGATACGAGAAAAAGTAGCAGAAAAATAATATGTGTATCTATGGATGAGACAACTGACTCTTTAGGACGATATGTAGCTGACGTATTGGTAGGTACGATGGAAGAAGATGGCCCTGGCGAACATTTTCTCATCGATTGTGAAAATTTAGAAAAAGTGAATTTTTCTACAATAAGCAAATCTTTGGTAGGTTCTTGAGCTTAATATGGCCCGATGCATCCAACACGACAATGTCCTGCTCTGAAAGCACTGCACTAAAAATAGTGAACCTAGCATGTCTAGACATGCCTGTCACAGAGTTGCTGAAGAGGTACGAGGGCAATTTACCAAAGTTGACCAGCCGATTGGGTGCGTGAAGAAAGTATTTCTGAAGGCACCATCTCGAGTGGATCATTCAAGTCGGAGGCCCCAAACATTCCTTTGCCGCTGGTTCCCATTTTAACCGTGGGGGAGACTTGGATTGAAGCATGCAACTTTTACTGTGATAACCTCCAAGTTATGAAAAAGATCATCGACTCATTTTACAGAAATGAAGCAACCTCAATTAAAGTTGCGCAGGAACTCCTTTCTGATCCTGAATTTGCAGGTAAGTTTTCCTACCTAAATTCGAACTTTGGATTTCTGCCTAGTGCCATTACTTCCTTGGAGAAGTCAAGAAGTGCTATTAGTGGATCAAATAGATTTGATAAAGAAAGTTGTGAATTACTAAATATTGTGACTGGAAAAGTGGGAAAGGCTGTGCAAAAGAAAATTCAGCAAGTTTAAAAAAAATTAAGGATATGAAATAATGTGCTTAATTGCAGATGTGCTGTCAGGGAAAAACTTTTCCCTTGGTGAAATTTTAGGAGATTTTGAACAAAGCGACGTAGTTTATTTCAATTAGACCTATGCTCCTGTGGTGTCAGTAGAAGTGGAAAGGAGCTTATCTATGTTTAAAGCATTGCTAGCAGATAATAGAAAACCATTTTCTTTCGAAAATCTGCACATGATTTTTGCTGTGCAGTGCAATTCTGGACTGTTCACATAAAAACTCTTAAGTTTGCCATGTCAAATTAAACTGTCAGAAAATGTAAGTTGAATTTAATGTATTTTCCTTGTTTTATTTTATATATAACATTTTTGTTGACAAAATAAAAACTTTAAGTTTGGCACAGAAACGGAACGTTAAATTACATTTTAAGGCTTCGTTTTGGTTTACTTGTTTTAGTAAGGGAAAATATATATATATATTTTTGTAAATTTTAGTTTTAAAGAATTTTTTTGTTACATTTTTTGGGTCATAAATGTATTTTTAATAGGGCATTTCATACAAATTTTTAGGTCATCAAAATCCTAGCCCTAGTTATAAGCTAGGGCCATAGTCTAGGCTGTCAAGGTAAGATTGCCACCATTCAGGGTAAACGAAGTATACTTAAGGAAACTTGAAAATAAGAACAAAGGTATTTTTTTAAGTATATGTATATTTCTAGACTTACACCTAAGAATGTGTGACTACCACACGATTATATCAAAAACCAAGACTAAATAGTTAGATTAAACTTGAAGTTGGCCCACGTAGCCTAATGGAATAAACCTAAGAGATTTTTGCTTATGGTTTATTTATATTTTACCATTATATACATACATATATATAGTCAAATCTGGATTTAGTTGTAGTGATCATCAAGCTATAATGAAACTATTTAATTTGTTCCGATACAAATACATTTAATTATATGTTAAAAATGTCGATTATAATTAAACGTCAACGTCATTTTTAGTGAAGCTAACAATTTAAACTTCATGAAAAAATTTCATTATAAAACATTATTATTTTAAGAAACCATTATTGGTTATTGAATTTAAGATGATTTGGAGAAATATATTATCTACCAGAGTTATTATTTGGTAGCATATAGAGAAAAAGATGAAAGTGAAATATGATGAAAGGCTGAGTGTAGACAGCAACTTCACGCCACCTTCCATGATTAAGTTTCATACCATGGATGAATTGGGGAGCTATCTTATTTCAGAACAAAATCAATTAACTTTATTTCTAAAGTTACGGCTTAGATTGTTTTTCATTAATTTACTATAATTATTTCAATTCCCCTCGACCACCGCTTACGATCAATTTTCTTATTAGCATTTTTTTAGCACGACGAAACGTCTTATTACACATTCTGGTTGTTCACTCTTTTCACAAATTGCTATCAATAGTTACAAAAGTTACTCATAAATACCACTTATCATATAATACCAAATGATTAATTAACGTTCTTAATTATTTGACATAGGAAACATTAATTATATATTTTATTTTACTTCAATTCTAGAGTCTTCTTTTAAAATATTAACGATACAAACAATAGCCTTTACATTACCCATAATCATTAAAACGTTACATTTTTACTACAATTCTACCATCTTTAACTAAAAAATATACTTCTTCATACATGACCAAAATCTAAATATACAAATAGCATATTTACACTTCATAGGAACCTAGTAGGGCCTAGCTTTTAAATGTATTCATATTTAACTTTTAATCTTTGGTCAATTCTGCAATTAGTTCTGAGGAAAATATTCACAGTAAATATACTAATATTGAAAAAATACCTGTTTGAGTTTTATTAGGATATCACAATGCTGACCATTTTTCCTTTTCGTCTATTCAATACAACGTTGTACTCTTTATGATGCTATTACTACCTTCCTAAGCCGAGCAATTTTTGTCACTTCCCAGATAGAGTCTTGAAATTTTAAAACATTTGACTCTTATTGTCTATAGCTATCATAATTTAAAACGGTTTTTTAACACTAGACCTTTGTTTTACTTTTAATTTTTAGCTATTTTATTCCAATTAATTAGATTACAAATTGTTTCCTTATAATATATATTTTAAAAAGGCTGATTTTATTCCCTTAGTTGATTTGTTCGAATCGCGTATCTATAATTTAATGGGTTTTATAAATCTAGCATTAAATCGGAAAAGGTTATTTCTACCCAGCTAGTCTTAAAAATAGTCCGTTTAGTCCAAAAAGTGGAGTAATATTGCCTTAAATGTACCTTCAACTTTACCAATATTAAAGTCCACCAATTCATAAGAATTAACATTGTGATCTGTTTGAATAGAAACAAATAAATGCAAAATATAATTATCAACAATGGTCGTTGAAAAATCCATATTTTTGGTTACCTATACTAGTAATCCAACTGGTTTTGGTGTATGTTTAGATCATAGACTAAATTAAATCACGCTTTCCTATAACTACAGTTTTTATAATCACTGATATTATGTAGCATATAGAGAGTGCTTTTTTCGGATGATACGACAAGATTGCGTGATCTGTTCTAATTCTTAATCTTTATCACCTCTTTTGCTGATCAGGGCTGTAAACATTCCCCTTTCATTCACAGTGAACGAGTCATGAGTTGGGGGGGGCCTCCGCCTCTATCAAAACATTTCCTCTACAGTTCTTATATTTTACGTCCACTGACGTAGTTATTTCCTTTACTAAGTACTCACTACAACAAGGGGCGTCACTTGCTCCCTTCCACCAATGGAAAGGCTTCCTTTTCCTTTTTTCCTTGGTGTCAATCCTTTCTTATCCAGTTCTCTTGGATGGGCTCATTTTCTTACCAAGGACTGATTTTGATGCTGGGCGTTGCATGCTCACTACTGTGATAAACAAGGTGTCTTCTTATCTGGCGTTCTCCTTCATTTCTGAAGTCCCTTAGCTGGATGCCTTCCTATTCCAAGGACTGCCTCAGACACTGGGTTGGTCACGTCAGTGATAGACAAGGCGTCTTTCCCGTGTCATCATTCCCCCTTAATTTATGGATACCGGTTTATTGGCGCGTCTCACTTAACGCGATTTCTACATTCAGTTTGTTAACCTTCCTCTCCAAGCATTGCTTCCCTCGAATCTGTATACATTGTGCCCTGGATTATAGGAGTCAACACCCCTTTGACTCATCACATTCCAGGTTGATCGATCTCTTGAGATTATAGAGGACAATAATTATCTGGCAGTATCACATTTTACGTATTATGGAGTAAGGATGCCTAATTTGTGAAGGCTTATATTTAAGTTATATCTTTGTTGCTTACACGTTTTTGAGCCTGTGGAACAATGAAAATATAGATTATTAACTTATGTTGCATAATCTAAATTATGAAAATGGATTTTTTTTTTCAATATAATGAATAAAATAGAAAGACTATGCGATCTCCCCATTTTGAGAACACGTGCAACTAATCTGGGGAGTTCTCTTTTATACACTAGTTTTTAATGAAAATGTAGACAAATTAAGAGAAAAACCTTACAAAACATGAAATTATGAATTTTTAATCTATAATTTTATGCATTTTAATGGAGTCAAATCATATTTTTAATACATTTTAGTAAACACGCTTAGAGAGTTTTCTGTTTCACCTTATTAAACATAGAAAATAAAATATTAAAATAAATTTAAAAAGTTTACAATGTTATATTGATTTTTGCACAAAATATACACACAAATACAGCAGAACCAATATCAACGCAATTTGCGTGGGACCATCTGAATCAAACTGTGCAGCGCAACCAGTATTCGTAGTTGTGATCTTATGAATAGAATCCAGTGCAATATAGACATTCTGCGTCGTTCTCTTCGTCTGAAAACAAGTGGCAGTTGTCAGCTTAGTCATTATTGTATATAATGTCTTCATCTTCTGACTTTGATGAGCTACTTGTCAACAGCTTGCGGCTAGCCATTTACTTTTTCTGCTCCTTCAGCAATTTCCCTTTCTTTTAACCTTCAATATTTTCTTTCTCTATTTTCCCTTTTACATTATTTTTCTCGCTCCAATTTCTTAATTTTGCTTTTGTCATTTCTTCACTTTCTCTTCTTCCACTAGTTTCATATATGGACTGCTAGTTATTATTTCAGCTGATCCAGTACGGAGATATTTATTTATTTTTGTATTCAAAGCTAGAATTGGGTAGATATGTGAGGCCTTTACAATTTTACCTTCAATTTCACGTGTATCCCTATTTTCCTTACTTTCACTTGAAGTCTCAGGGGTTTTCCTGTTATAATTTAGACCAACAGGCATTTGTCTTTCTACTGCAGAGGTAGAGGGTTCTGAATAGTTTTGTGATCGGGCTGGTACAATGGCCCCTGTCCTACTGGATGATCATGCATTGGAGAATTCCTTGTTGTTAACTGTTTTCCCGCATTACCAACGGCTGATGTTTCAGGGGCCTCGTTAGAGTTATCTTCATATTGAGGGTGTAAGGGAAGGTCCTGTGGTCCCAAAACAAAACTATTAAGTTACAACCCCTTCCTATGTGTCCTCTTAACCACATTTCAATTTCTTGTGTGTAAAATGTATTGAAGGGATTCATAAGTGACACGTCAGGTGGTTGTAATTTATGAGAACTGTGCGGTGGTAAGCAAACTATGATGACATGATTTTCTCGAGCTATGTTAATGACATCGATATTCTGGGTGTGGGTAAAGTGCCCATCCAAAACTAACACAACAGGGTCATCTTCAGTTGGCTTGACATGACTAATGAAATGACGTAACCAGTCAGTAAAAATATGCAATTTAATCCAACCTGAGGGATGACAAGCATGAATAGAATCAGGAGGTGTGCCATTCATCAATTCTAGTTTCATGTCTTTCCTAGGAAAAATTTTCATCGGAGGTATGTAATGCCCTGAAGGACCTGTACACGCTACATTCGTTATTAGGGATCCTCGTTCTGCAGAATGAAGGGAAGATACATGCTTTTTTCCCTTTAGTGCAACTACTTTTGTATGCTTGTGCTGTACAATAGTGATTCCAGTCTCATCAAATTGTATAAACGAGTAGGATTGTTCTTAATTTTTTGTAGACAAGGTTCATACTAATCAAAAAATCTTGAAACATCCACAGGATTGAGCCCCTTGGCCCTAGAAAAATAAAACCCTTGAGGTTCTCTTACAGATAGCAATGGATCTCTACGAGACATTTTTTTAACCACTTCCTCCCTGCCTGCTAACTACTTTGAGAAAATCTATGTTTTATTCCGTTTCTTGACGTTTGTTGGTATGCCATGATATGGACATCTTTTGTAGTTAAACCATAAAATTTGTCTTCCATAATAATATAATATTTTGCTAAATCTTCTTCTATAAGTTTTGGCAATGTCAGCTGTTTACCAATAGGCCTAACAGATAATTTATCACTAAGAGAAATTTTTACGTAATGCTCCAATGTTGTTTGGGGGACATTCAAATTCTAGAAGCCTTAAAACTTTCTATTTCCTTTCTTACAACTGCGTTGAGAGCAGATTTCATGCGCTCCCTATCCCACTACTTTCTTGGAGGCACCTGTAAACGAAAAACCCCTTGGTTTTTAAAATAAATTAAATGTGTCCTTAATTTGGGGCTCCCCAATTTGGGAAACTGAGACCTCCCAAATTTAGGGCAAACCAAGAGTTTCGTTGCTGACCTAACATTTTCAGTCAGAAAACTGTTCCACAAATGTGCACTCTAGTGTTTTAATAGTACAGTTACTGGTAATTAATTTTCAAGAGATACATAAGAAATCTCTCTTACCGTTTATAAATGTGCTCCAATAAAAGTTTAGGCGAGGTATTAAGAAACTAAATGAGCTCACTACACACAACACACGATCTCAATAAAACTGCTGCCACCAGTAACAAGTCGAGATGGCTTGCTGATGTAGCTCTGAGGTACTCTACTAGGTAGCAGCATTTCCTGAACTGAGGTACAGGACCTCACCAAATTATGAGCCCTCCCCAAATTAGACACTTTTACTCTACTTGGATGAGCATCTATACGCACCTGGCGATTCCCTATGAACGTGAAGTCCCCATTTTCACTAATTTAGGTGCCGCTTTATAAGCTAGTCACGTCCTGATTTTAGGATTCTCCAGTCCTACTATACATAGTTTTGACGTGTTGGCATCGATTTCTAGCAATGATATTGTGATGGAATCCATTTAGATTCCTATGAAATCAAAATCCTTATTTGCATTTTTACTTCCAATTATTCCTTGGGATTTCTTCTTCCTTTGCTTTGGTCCGTAGTATTTTCCCTTCGTCCCACCAGCAATTTTGCGAATCGTCTTTACTTGTTTTTTGGCATCGCCCAAGTCTTTATCCGTTGGATATTGGGTTCCACCCCTTTCTGACCATTCCATTAATTCCTTCACCTCTTGGGAATATTAAAGCTGAGCTTAGACAGCAGCCATCACGTTTTTTGCTCTAACTCCTCCCCCAGCTTACAATAATATTGTTGTATCTCTTCCTTAAATTGGGTTGAAGTGGTTGGATTTAAATTTTCATAAAGCTAATTTTTCTAATTTTGGGTGGATGGTTGACCTCCCCAGTCATCAATTTGATTCTTCCCACAAAATATGATATTTTTGATGCGTCGTTGCTATTTAGTTCAGACTCTTCTGTCTTTCGTTAATGTCTTGGATGTTAATAAACCACTTCACTACAATTATTTTCACCTTGGAGAGAAACTGCTGAGCTTAGTCCTTTATGTCTGGAACATGGTATTCCGGCTATATTCCTAGTGAATTATTTCTAATAACCCCCGCATTTGGGGGATAGTTCTGTCATCTGTCACTATTAAACGATTGGTACGTGTCTCAAAAATGAAATAATGTATATGACACACCAACCTACCTTATTCTATTTTCCACTTAAAAACATTCCTTTGTCGTTATTTGCTATAAATGTTCACCCTTGGGCGCCAGGTATGTAAGTCTCCACCAAAGCTTATGATTAGGTTCTTGCCGCTTATAAATGAATATTAATAGGAATGACATTTATAGTAGTTTATATATATTAATTTATTTAATGAAGTAATTGTGATATGCATGTTAAGAATAAATATTTATTTCACATCGTTCTTTCTAAGAACCAAATTACTGTGCCTACCTGAGTGGTTTGTCCCCACCATACTCTTTGCCTGTATAAACTTGTGAAATGCTTACCTATGTAGCTTCCCTACTTTCTGACTGTCTGTTAGCAAGCGGCCTTCCCAGTATAACTCGAAATATATAATTTTCAACCCGTAGGATGAAGGCTGCATTAATAAAAAGTCAGCCCGGATGTTTTATATTTTAACATAATTGTGTCAAGGGCTTCACTTTAACTTTAAATATTCAGAGTAACCCTTTGAATGGGGCAAGTATTTTAACGATGATTTCCTTTGACAATATCTGGGTATTTTCCTTATGGTGGGGTAATAAACCATCAACAAAACAAACACATTGTTCCCCTGTCCAACTAGAAATTGAGGAAAGCAGTAAAAAATACCTCACTCTAGGTACGATTGCTTAGATATGTTGCTAATAAATATGTTACACTACGTTGTTTGTGGAAGGGGCTAGTCCAAATATTTAAGGAAAATTTATGAAAATTACTTTGAAAGACATGCTTAACGTATCAATACATGCAACAATACTGTATGAGTGTGAGGCGACTGTCAATTCATGACCTCTCAACCTACCTTTCTTCAATACAAATGACCCAACACTATTAACTCCCGCTTAGTTTATCCAAGACCCACGAGATATGGGTGTATCTGACTGTGACATCACGGATAAAAAAAATCTCATCTACAGAACAAAAAAACATCCAAAAGCTACAAGAATATCTTTTAACCCTTTTTCAAATAAAATATCTAGGACTTATCTTGCAAAGGAAATTCCTCAAATAAAAGGAAAATAGTTGAAGTTGGGGTCTGAGAAAGGGAAAAGGATTGACTAGCCATTTACAAGAGTGTTTAATATAATCTTAGGGGTTGACTGGGTCACTCAGCCCTGTTCGATTCTGGAGACAATGCGGGGAATATTTGTTTGTCCTCTTTAAAGGGTTTATCCTTTAGAATCTTGGGAGAAAAATAAGTTTGAAACCTCAAATAAAGATCAGCCCATTGAAGATAATTCAAATCCAGACTGGCTTGGTCTCTGTAAAGATACTTAGCAAGCGTGGAAGAATGGTGGGTTACCACTTCGATATGTTGGCTGATGTATCACAATTTGTTCTTAAAATTGAGGATTATATTAGTTTTTATTTGGGTATTCATATTGATTAATTTATTTTACGATTGTCTCTTTCTCTCTATTCGTTAAGGGTTAATGTAAATATATTAATTATTAATAACAATGTGGGATGATAAAAAGGTTTAAAATTGCTCTTTATTTTCTCACTATCTTCTCCGTGAATTTTGATGCTTTTAGGAGACAGGTTTATTTTATTCTTTTATGAGAATTTCAAATTTGGGCAGTTCTGTATTGATTTATACGAATATACTTATTATAATCGTATTCTTATTTCAAAAATTTTCCTGAGCAATATTTATATTAGGGTATTTAATTATATATTGTAGCACAAAAATCAGTTTGTGGCAAACAATAATACAGACAAAAAATACAGTCTTAAGGTAAAATATTCTACAGTAATTGACTGAATAGTACAATTAATAAATAGATTACTATTTAAAAATCGTTTTAAGGCTTCACTAAATTTAACACACATTTAAAGCAATTAACGCCACAAAAAAAAACTAAATGCATATCTCTATAAAATAGTAGCCAACCACCTAAGGATTCAAGCATTTTATAACAACAGAGAAAAATATTTATTTACTATATGATATTTAATTTACGTTTCTCAATATAAGAATGTATTGGATGGTCAATTAAAAATTAGCGCCTTACATAGTGACTCAAGTCAGTGAGCAATTTCTATCAGTTCAAGTGCACCACCAACACTTGTTGTTGATCTGAAGAAGGAGCAGATGTGAATTTCTGACGAGTAATAATGACTAAATGACATCATACACACTAAGAGTACAAGTTCCTTTACAGGAAACGCAGAAGGTCATTCCTCATAGAACATCCTCGAAAATTTCCTTCCATCAAACACTCGACTCTTGTTTAATTATTGTCGTCGTATCATCTTTCAACATCTAATAATGGGTACGGTCATGTACATAACTCACGAACATATAAACCACAATCTTAGCCAGAAGGAAAAATAACGAACCCTTGGAGTTAAATGAATTTTAATTGCTCTGAAGCGGACATATGGTCTAACTTTTTTTAACTCAACAAAATGCTAAATTAAAATATATATATCTTCTGACTTTATTTTACATATTTATCGGAAAATATTGACGTTTACTAAGACTTTGCCAGTATCAGCATTTCAACCTGATCTTTAATTATTTCTAACAATGTAACATAATCGATATTTGCCAATATATAAATTCATCTAGAACTTCTAAGTCAAAGGTTAAACATATAGAGGTGCAAAACCCGGTAAAACAATATATCCTTATATCATATCAATCTGCTAATTTTGTAAATTAAATATATAATATAAATTATATAATATTATATATATGACAAATATCATATAATAACAGATAACATTATATATTATAGATGTATTTTATATATTATGTAAATAAAGTTTTTAACGTATTTATTATATATTATTATTAATAACATAATACGTTTATTATAAAGATAATTTATTTAATATATAATATATATTATATATAATATGTTTAGTATATATTACATATAATATATATAATATAATATGTATTATATATTATATATTTTGTATATATTATCTATAATATGTTTAATATATATTATATATAATATGTTTAATATATATCATATATAATATGTTTAATATATATTATATTAAATATGTTTAATATATATTTAATGTATGATATATTAAATATATATTATACACAATATTATACATTCTTATATAAAATAATAATTAATTTATTTTAAATACACAATATTATATATTATATATATGAAATTATATTGAATTTATATATGCAAATATATATATATACATATTTAAATCGTATAGATATATTTAAGTGTTTAAATCGGAAGCTCTATTCTCTGCTTCTCTGTCTGTCTGACTGTCCCTGGCCGCCACAAATCCTAAACGATTTGATGTATTTTGTTCAAACTTGACGTTTATATTTTATAGGGCTGATACAGGAAACTTTTTTTTGCTTACCCTTACCCTTCAATTAAAGTTAGTTTACTGATGGGTTACTCTTTTGAAATCCAAATTTTCGAAAATGGTTTTCACAATTTTGTTTAAAACGGATATTTAGTATTTGTTTGACATGACATATTTTAGCACTATATAATTAGTTTTGAGTTGAAATTTCGTTGATTGGTAATTTACTGACAAATTATTTTTCAAAAACTTGAAATATTTTTCCAATGACTGTGAAAGTTTGGTTCCAATAGGTTGTAATGGGAATGTTTCACATGACAATTATCATTGTATACTATTTTTTGCGGTAAAAACTCACTTATGGGTTGTTTACTGGTGACTGATTTTTCAAAAACAAAATATTTTAAAAAAATGCCATAGAGATTTGGCTACAAACGGGTATTGGGATTGTTGAGTTGAGAAATAACCCTGTATTTTTGGCCTTAGATAAAAATATTATAAAGTGACGTTTACTGAGAAGAAAGTGTTGAAAATTCTAGATTATTTTTAAATAACTTAAATTGTATCTCTCTGGAGTGTTTTACATACACATGACAAATAAAGGTGTATACTATTTGGGGAGGAGAGAATTTGTTTATGGGAACTATACTGATTTCTTTTTTTTAATTTGAATATTTAGAGAAATTAATAAAGATCTGGTTCAAAATTGGTGTTAGGAAATTACTTTTATATTAATAATAATATATCTTTATTTATACAAAATTAATCAATTTAGGAGTAGATTAATATCAAAGATTACTTAATATTTGATTGTTTTGTAAATGGACCTTGAAGATGGAATTCAAAATGGCATTCTGTGGAGAGTTTGTCATGATATATAGGAATCGATTTTTATTTTTACAAATGACCAATACTTTAAGGATAGTTTACAAATAATTTATTTTTGAAAATATGAATTTTGTTAAATTTATTTCAACAATTTGGTTTAAAATTTATATATAAAGCGTTTGTATTGTGATTAATAAGATGATGAATTTGTTTATGTTTGTAAAATTTACTTCAGGCTATTTTATAAAAAAAAATTATTTTTATTTTTGTAAGCTATAATACACAATATGAGAAAGTTTATTTGAATTTATTGTACTAATTATTTTTAACACCTACTATTGATTAAATGACATATTTAATGTTTGCGTAGGTAAATTCAGATATGTTGGCATAGAATACTATGGAGTCCTTTGATATCCTATAAGCCATTCACTTTGCAATGATGTATTAATTAATAACCAAAAAAATTAAAAGGACTTAACTATTACGTGACAACTATAAAAACCTTTCTTCGACTTTGGCTTCAACATTGCTTCGCATTCTTTGAGCTTCATATTAATTTGACTTTGAGCTTAAAAAGTAACCTTAACATAATCCTTTAATATAATATTTGATTTTCTAAACTCTTTCTCTGGATGTTACTTAAATTTAGTTTATAGCCATACCTCTATTGTATTATATTTACTCCTTTTGTAATTGATTTTTAAATTAATTTTCACATGATAGGGATACCTTAAACTATATTGATACACTTAAAGTGTATAATGTGCTTAGTAAATAATTGTTCATTGGTCAAATGAAGATCAAAATGAGTAAATATTACTAAACGATCCCTTACAAGAATCCCTTTCCCTCCTAAATCACTGAAATATATGTTTCCGGTCTCAAGAAGTCACTTTCGAGTAAGTATTTCAAGAGATATAATCTATGCTACTCATACACTCAAATAAGGCTGAGCGATAGGAACTCTGTAGGCCTATTTGAGCCACTTTTATAAAATTTGATCTTGAAAACTTTCTTATTTCTCGTGAGCCGCGTATGATCATGAGTCAAGTTCGCAGGCACGCCATAGTTCTAAGTCGCAGCACTAGCACGAATGTCATTCTCTTGGCTAGTGAGATTTATTGTAAGCTTGAAACTTTAAATCCAAAACAGTTTGGAAGGAGTAGGCTTAAATACTAGCTGGCCAAATGACGTGATTTTTACTAAATATTTTGAAATCTATTACAAAAGAGATTACTTGCTTCAGTAGCCAAATGGGCTAAGGCTTCACTCTCGTGATAGACTGGCGTGCTGATGATGACGGGAAAAATGAGGTTCTAATCCCAGTCGAATAAAATGATGATGGCTTTCCCCAGGGCTGTCCTTAGCAGACTTTCGGACCTGGGCAAACTTGGTTTGTGGGGCCTCCAGTTACCGCAATAGCCCCTCCCCCCTTCCCCACTATACATTTTGAACATTAAAGAATTAGCCAAAAACCTAATTTTTGTTTAATGTTATTACATTTCTTTGCCACTAAATATAAGTTTCTAGTTATATAAGGTTTAAGAAAATGCTTCTAAAGGTAAATGCATATAATAATTAATGCTAGAACCTGTGTTTTTATACATAAAAGTGTTGATTTCTCCCCAAAACTTATTTTGATTTTCTTACCCAACAAACTTTTATCTGTGTAAAGGTTCAAAGAACAGCTATGCCAAGTTTGAATTAAATCAATTAATGCGATCAAAAGCTATCGTGAAATATCCAACACAAAGAGCGAGACAAATGAAAATCGGTAGAGCTAAAATGTATAACTTACATCACTTGTTTAATTTTTATTTGTTTTTACTCTCTAACAATATACGTGCATGCAATTAAAAATTTCACTTGCCAACTTGTTATTTCCACTCTCGCCTAGGTAAGCGTGAGGCCTCCCCAAATCATGGGTTTGTGTGACGCCGCATCGTTCTAACACTCCTGAGGGCGGCCCTGATTTTTTCTGAGTGCCAATTTTTTTCAATGCAAATGCGGCTATATTTCGTCCAAAATGGGATCGGTGAGTAGAAAAAGGATAACATTCTATAAATATGGTAAATTAAACTGATATAGCCATATTTTTACTTTCTCTCTATCTTACAGGAAGAGAAAGTATTGTGATCGTCAAAAAAATCGAACTCGAGATTTTGATGAATTTTGACGTTTCATGACTTCCTGAATCCGAAAAAGTGGTTTTTGAATTTCCGTCTGTCTGTCTGTCTGTCTGTCTGTACCTCCAACTAGAGCCTAAACTATTTTACCGATTGAGCTGAAACTTGATATCTAGGGTTTTCATAGGGTTGCCCCGAGGGGTTTTTGGAATTGGATATCTACCCCTAAAATTAAGGGTAGTTTACTGAGGGGCAAAAAGAGAAAAAGTCGATTTTCTCAAAATCGACTCTAACGATTTTGATTAAATTTCATTTATGAACATAAATAAATATTCCAAACAAAATGGCTACTCTCAATATTTCGGCAAAATCGTTTTAAGGGCTCCGGTCTGATGCGTAAATTAACATTTTTTATAATAGCTCCGAAACTATTTGAGATATGAAATTACTTAGCATTACAAATATGTATATATATTTATAATACAAATATTTTATTCGAAACATATTTTTATAAAATCAATAATTTTCAATATATACGCAATTATATATATATTTTTAACTTTTTGGGCATTAAAGCTTAAGTATTGCGACCGTAAGAAAAACTAACCTGAAATGTTGATGGATGTCGACGTCTCATGACCCCCCGAACCCTTAAAAATAGTCTTTGCAATGCCGTCTGTCTGTGTGTCTATTAAAACTTAAAATTAAGGGTAGTTTACTGAATGGCAAAAAGAGAAAAAGTTGATTTTCTCAAAATCGGCTCTAACGATTTTGATTAAATTTCATTTATAAACATTTATAAATATTCCAAACAAAATGGCTACCCTCAATATTTCGGCAAAATGGCTTTAAGGGCTCCGGTCTGATGCGTAAATTAACATTTTTTTTAATAGCTCCGAAACTATTTGAGATATGAAATTACTTAGCATTACAAATATGTATATATATTTATAATACAAATATTTTATTTGAAACATATTTTTATAAAATCAATAACTTTCAATATATACGCAATTATATATATATTTTTAACTTTTTGGGCATTAAAGCTTAAGTATTGCGACCGTAAGAAAAACTAACCTGAAATGTTGATGGATGTCGACGTCTCATGACCCCCGAACCCTTAAAAATAGTCTTTGCAATGCCGTATGTCTGTGTGTCTATAAAAACTTAAAATTAAGGGTAGTTTACTGAAGGACGAAAAGAGAAAAATTTGGTTTTCTCAAAATCGGCTCAAACGATTTTGATTAAAATTCGTATATAAGCGTTGATTAAGATTCTAAATAAACTGGCTATTTTCATTTTCCTATGAAAATGATTTTTAGGGTACATTACAGAAGCGTTAATTTCCGTATCTCCACAACTATTGGAGAAACTAAACAACTTATCATTGCAAAATTGTAGGACTATTAGTAATAAAAAACTTTTATTTGACATATATTTTTATAAAAACAGCAGTTTCTGAGATATTTGCAAATATATTAATACAATTTTGTGAGCTTTAGTTGTAAACATATACTACTTAATTCTTAACGCAATAATACTCCAATGCCATAGAGTAATTAAATATAAGTAAGTATCTAAAAAAAGTATGTTATTTTTCCTTAAATCTCTTAGGAGAAATGTTTGCATAGCAATGATCTATCTCCATTTTAGACTCAATAGTCAATATTTACATTTTTTATTGGTCAAAATGTATAAATGAATAATTAAATATCAATGCGATGACTTGAAGATCTGCAACACCTTTTAAAATGTTAAAATTTTAACCAGAAATCGAAATTTTAATACGAAGTGTTGACCCTTGTGGAAGACATTAAACTGTTTGAAATGTTCTTAGGTGGACAAAGATGCGCCTCTTTTCTCATTGATTCTATATCATTGTATATTATTTTTAGCGTGTTCTTATGTGGAGTGGTGATGATACAATGTACATTATTCCGTTCAGAGATCTTACGAGTTTATAGAAAGAGAGAGAAAGTCTGTGGGGTGTGCCGTACCATTTATTTTATAAGCCATCTAATGAATGAAAAAAAGTGAATATTTTTGTCTCGTATCATGCTTTAAATCGGCCTTGAAGTTTCGTTGAGTGGAAAAAGGATAAAATTCCTGGAATATTAACCTTTTTCTACTCAACAATGAGCTTGTGAAACTAATATTAACAACATTGGGCCATTCATTTTCACTGTCGTTGCACGTGTGACGAGCTAGAAAGACGTGTTCAAAGCTGGACTAAACTAATTAAATGTGAAATACTAAAAACAAGTCCTTTATTTGTTTTTGCAACAAAAAAAAAATAAAATGCAAGTAAAACTATACTAACATAATGTTTCCAACAGCGTATAAATCCTACGTTTTGTTATTGTAAAGAAAATACTCCTTAGTAGGAAGACCGCCACCATACAAAATAATCAAGTAGCGGCTCTTTATCAAATATTACACTTTATGAAAACATGAGAACAGAGGACAAGAAACCGCTACTGCAGGCACCTTTGGGTGTCCATATTGCTACTGCCAATACTGTGTCAGTCATTGTGTGCAGCTGTTGCCAATTTAAGAAAAATTAATATATAGATTTTAAAATAATAAATATTTTTTTGACTTGCTATTAAATATTATTTTGTATAAAAGTGATATTAGTTGCTTATTTACCTGCTGTCAAAGCATTGAGTGTATAAAGGATAATATTCCAACAAATTTAATTAATAATAATTAATAAACTAATGAGAATTTTACTTTGATATTTTGGAATTGAATACTTATTTACAAGAACTATAACCACCTAGCGGTAACCTTTTCGATAAACTTATAGTTTTGTCATTAAACTTTTTTGTCGTTTTACAGATAGCTAGATAAACTGGAATGTTATCCTTTTTCCACTCACCGATTCAATTATTCCTTCATCGTCCTTGCGCCATTAGGTTAGCTATCACATATGTACAACCTGAACAGGTAAAGAGACGGGGTGGTAAAAAAGCTATAATACAGATATTCTTTACTTAAGCGACTGAATTTATTCATAAATAAAAATACATCAAATCAAAAATTTACTAAGCTAATTTATTACAAGCTTAACAATGGCTTATAAATAAATAATAGTGAGAATTAACTATGAAAACAATATTTTGATTTACGAACATTTTACCTTCATCGGTGAGCATTCGGAGTAGAGGTCAAACTCACTTGGTCTGGTTTCCTGGCAACATCAAGGTTGGAGTTTGAATCCTAATGGAGTTGTCTGCGGGTTATTTTCCTAAGTGAGTTTTCTCTCTCCCTCTAAGGAAATTCGGTTAAATTTCCCTTTACTCTATCTTCAACATTTTTACCACTTTAAATGTGGATTTCTAGGACGACTAGTAAGAAGAGATTCAAAAAGTAAGTCTGTTTGTTGCCTCTAAATGAACTCAAGGGATTCAGTTGGTCAATACACTGGTTGAATTAAATTACGGATTTATTAGATATTTCTTGCATTTAGTATTTTTCAATTTAAAACTCGCAAGAGACTGGATTGTTAGTAGTAAAGAAGTAAGGGTTTGAATCCCAGCTGTAGCAAGGTGTGACCATTTTAAGAGTATTACTAGATGCCTACACTGAAAGTAAGCACTTCCTCAAATTGTGTTAAACATAACTATAAATATTAAAAAAAAAGTATTTTTTGACTTTTTAATTCCAAAAAATAGATTAGGGTAAACTAAAACGAAAGAATAATAAATAATAACGGTAATTGGTTAGTTAAGGAGTAAAAAAATTGATAAATACATACGAACATTCCTAATCACGTTTTCCTTTAAGGTGTAGGGAAGAAACTGTGCTTATAGCTAAATAATCAAGTCCATACTTGAAAATTATATGTAATAAAATTTAATTAAGAAGTAACTAAAGTGGCTGCCAACTGTAGTGCTGAGCCAAGTTGCAGACGTCAAGAAATCCAGCGTTATTTAAGACGTGGTTTGTTATTTCAAAATTGGCTCACATCAAAATAGAGGAGAGAGTTATCATTATGACTTTATATGAATTAAAACCTCTCAGTATAAGTTCAATTGTTACAAATATATTGTGAAATCTCACTTTTAATATTCTTGATATGAATTGATGAAATGTTGATATCAAAATAAATGGTTTAAAACATAGATCTGTCCTTCCTCAAACTAATAAGGTCAATTATAGGCAGTCTACCACAACCGATAATATTGGAGGGATTTTTCTTAACCTGGTTTAGAGTATTAAATTTAAAGTTTCCATCTTAAATACCATAATGTTATAATATTTCCATCACAAATAAAATTTTTTATCATACCTAATTTGTTTTTCTTTCTCTACCCTGCCTTATACTATTTCCTCCAGGTCCCATTTAAAATTTAGAATGTTCAGACTATTAAGACCACTATCCCTCTGAATTTCCGTTTTCTAATACAGTAGAAAGTAGTTTATTCTATTAATTTTATAAACTATAAATTTCCTCCCCCCCACACACACTTTTCTAACTCGGTGCACATGAATTGTGGAACAACTCATCCAAGGGTGGCAATAACCTTACACGAACTGCGGGGTAGAAATAAAAATGAAAAATGGAGGTTAGGTTTTGTTAAGTTAGGTTAGGCTTTGTTATGTTAGGTTAGCTTAGGTTGGTATTTTAGGTTAAGTTGGGCTAGTCTATGTTAGGTTGGGTTATGTTAGATTCGGTTAGGCTAGGTTAGGTTAGGCTAGGTTTTATTAGGTTAATTTAGGTTATATTAGGTTATAGGTTAGGAACTGAATATGATTACAGGTTGTTACTAAGCTCATGTGCACAGATTGACATCATACTTTATTCCGCAATTAAGTGCACCCTAATTGAATATTTGCTTAGAGGTATACTTTATTTCGCAATTCTAGTGCGCCCTAATTGAATGCCTGCTGACCGGTATACTTTAATCCGCAATTCGAGTGCGCCCTTATAACTACCACTTAGACCTTTTAATCTCTAGAGCTTGGTTATCTCGAATTTTCATTCTACCTGACATCAAAATTTAAATTTTCTACCACACCCAAAAGTTTTGTTTCTTTTTCTACTACTCATTCCCTATTTCCTGGGGTCCTTCTTAAACATTTAAAATTTTCAAACTATTATAACTATTTGCAGTGGTCGCTTTAGCTACCTGCTAAAATATTATTTTTTACTGCATTTATAACCACTTTTGAACCACTTCACACCCCTTTCTCTAACTCACTATTAGAAATTAAGACTTAAGAATTTATTTGGTTATTTTGAGTTGTCTCTTTACTCGCCTGCCGAATTTTGATTTTATACCTCCCCTTTAAAAAAAAATCTCATTATATCCTCCCCCTTTCCTAAAGACCTATTTTTAAATTTCCCGTTTATAGATTTTTCTGGCTATATAAGTAATCCCTCTACGTTCCTAAAAAATTCTGGCTCTCCGGGTTATCTAGAAATGCCTTATCTTTTTCTGTACATACACACACATTTTTCTGCTTTGAAACTATATTTATATATACATACACACACACAAAATCATTAGTCGTGTATAGGTACCCATTTGGGTTACACACATGTATTAATTTTGCTACTAAGAGGGAGGGAGGCAGTATTTTAGAGGAAATGTACAAGCGTTTGCATGGAGGGAAAGTGGGGAATCCTTTAGGAAAAATAGTAGAACACCGATGTAGGTTATGAGACTGTTCTTAAAAATAAATTATATGCAATACATATAAATTATATGCAATTCATATAAATTATATGCAGTACATATAAATTATATGATAACTAAGCCCTTATTATAAAAAATATACATACTAAGCTTAATAAACATATATGTATATTTAAAAAAATATTTAATTCATGGCACATAGAATAAAAAAATTATGTATATAATATAGCGCCTAGAGGTTAAGTATGTACGTCAATTAACCGTCAATCTCGTCTATTATCATTTACCCTTGACAGGGTGGCTGGAGTGATATTCCCGGCCATGGATAGTGAATGTGTTAGTTTTCTCCTCCCCCTCTACACGTAACCGGATATATTCCTTCTAAATGCCCCTTCCTCATTTCTACTTCACAAGCCTACTTGAATGTAGATAGCCCAGCCATGTTCAGTGCAAACAGGTAGTAATATTCACCTCCTCCATATTAAACTTTACTCATTCCTTTATCATTTGTTTAAATATGAGAACAATTTGGATGGATTATAGTAAGCTTAAAACGCAATTATTTTAAATATATATTATATTTGCACTGAGTCGTACTACCTGGCCGGACTTTTTTCACTTTCATGGCGTTGAAATTAGAATTTCAGATTAAAAGTACCCTCATTTATGTGGAGGTTGATTAAGAAGCTATTTAGGTGAAAACCCCTCAGTACGTACGTCTAAGATTCGAATCCCGATTGACAACCTCACAAGAAAAGCAAATTAGATGAGCTTGATGAAATTAAGACTAGGCGAGCTTCCTTATCTTTCCTGGACCCGTAATTTTAGTTAAATATTTATCTTGCGATAGAATCTGATAACTGGAGATGGAGGTTAGGAGTCTTTGTTTGGGTTTGAAAATTGAGTAAAACGTTAGTTAAAATTACCGCTAAGATCGCCCCCAGTCGAACATGTCAGATTTGGTATCCACGCGCAAAGTCTTAGAATGTCCTTTAGTATATCCATTCAAAGATGTCTTATGTAAAGTGAAGTTTAAGATCTATGAACTGCATGAGATGTAGCTCAAGCTATCCTAAAAACCCGACATCCTAAAGGCAAAAATCAAATAATTAATGGTTCAGACTAATCCAACATTTATTATTATTATTATTATTATTATTATTATTATTATTATTATTATTATTATTATTATTATTATTATTATTATTATTAGCACCGCGTCTTACTACCCGTTCGGCTTATACGCACTTACGCTAATGTGTAATGGTAGGTTGATTGTGAGATGAAATGGAGGACCTACAATTTAACGTGGAATCCAAACCACGGTGAAGGCCTGGCATTCCTCACATTCACAAGTTGTGATTAATACACATCTTGTCAGAGGTGAAGGAAGGGTTTGGCAATCAGATAAATCTGTGCCGGGACCGAGAATTTAACCCCGGAACCTCAGCACCTTACCCCTAGACCACCAGGTCACCCATCCAATATTAATTTGAAATACATTTGAAACCCTAGCACAGTGAAGTAAAAGTAAATTAATAAAAAATACCTGCTGATTAGAAATTAAATTTTTATGTGTAGTATTAAATATTTTATAGTTTAGAAAGTACTCAAGAGATAGTATTGAAATATCTGATGGTTACTCTATAGTAAGCTAATAAGTCAAATATAAAAATTCAATCACTCGCAATTAATAGGTTAAGAAAATTAATGCATTTAAGTTCATGAGTTAAAACAACTTTTAAATGAATAAATATATATATAAATACTTTATTGAAATTAAAACACAATAAAAATCAGTTTTATTGGGAAAATATTTGGTTTTATCAACAAATAAAAATCCTATACAGGATTCCTCTTAAGCTGTAAATTATATTACATACCTCGTAATTTTAAATAGATGAAAAAATTAAGTTTATTTTTTTAAATACATAGTTATAATAGTCAGTTCTTTTGATTGATTTTTTGAAGTTTTTTGAGCCACAGAATTATGAATATACCTAATTATTAATTCATTTAGCTTTAAAAAAATTAGAAAGTCTAATACGACCAGGAGGAATAACATTTCGTTGGTACTTCACAAAAACATCTTTAGAATTAAAAAAAAGGAAGTTTATTTAATGCAATAATGAAGCTTACCTAATGATATTCGAAGGTGAAACTTATAATTTACTGTTAGTGAGGATGTTGATAAATAATGATTTCAAAGAGAGATAAAAAATAAATTAAAAAAGCAAAAGAGATATAAAAAGAGGCTATCTATCTACAGTCTAGGATAAATGGTAGATAAGTAACTTGTAATTATGTTAAAAAGATATTCGTCACGTCATTTTACCGGAAGTAGCATAAGCTACTTGTTTCATGTGGCGGTGTCTTTTAATTTTACTCTCTTGTGGAGCAAAATATTATGATATTAAAATAAAGAATGTGAATCTATTAATTATTCACAACTATTTGAACACTTATATTTTTTTTACTACCACAGTAAAACTTTTGTTATTCTTGAGAAAAAATGGTACTGCATAATAGGTTTAACCTCTGTTTATTTTTAAAACCTATGTCTTATTTATATAACGTTTATAATGATTCTTCTCAAAAACCATCAAATAAAGGATTTATTAGCATCAAACGATTTTATGGACCACACTCCAAGACCCTCTAATCTGGTTTGCCAGGGACAGTAAAGTCAGATTTCAAATCACAGCTGGTTTAACTAAAAGTATTTTTATTTTTTGGTTTTCATTCTCTTTCCACGAAACTAGGTGTACATTTTTTCTATGCTAAGAGTCCTCATCCCTACCCCGTTAGTGTGATTAAATATTGAACTATTAAAAAAGTCACATATTATGTATGATTAAATGTTCAAAGGACGTTATTTTAATTTTATTAGAAAGCATCAATTAGTATAAATAATTCAAAGGGAGTTATGTTGTAGTTTCTAGCTTTATAGCTAACCTAAATATATCAGCAAGACTAACTACCCGTTTAGTATACTTGAATCACACCCTGGAGGTCTGGGTTAAATCCCCACAGGCTGTAGTAAAATAAATTATATTGTCTCTCCAGGCAATGGCCCGTGAAGGAGGTTCTCTTGAATAACCTTCCTATATATTCGTTAAATCCTTTTTTAAACAAAATATCGACTATTAAATTATGTCTATCTGTAAAACACAGTTTAGTCTTTGTTAAGAACAGGTAATGGCTCAAAAGTTAAGGTAGTTAATACCAGTTTTTTTTTCACATTTCTGAAGGTATTTGAAAGTGTTCAAGCAAGTATTGAATTGTTCTTATCGTATTATTATTATTATTTGTTAAGAAAACTGTTTGTATTTCTCTATTATAAGACTTAGATGTATAAATTACATTTTTGGAAACCCTCCTTAACATTTTCTTATATATAAAATTGAATTGAATGTTAAGTTTAGTCTTATTCAGAACATACTGATAAATACACATATTTAAATCGACATTGTAATCATATTTTTATACTTATTTTCTTACTCTCTTTCATTCAAAACTCTAAAGTTCACTGCTGCATTTACAAATCACGCTACCCATCCCCTATCTTGAGCCAATTCCATCCAGTCCACATCATTTCACCCTATCCATATCTGGATATACTGTAGTTCTATTCAGTCTACACCATTATACCCTATAACGATCTATAAAGATCTATAACGATCCAGTCCTCTAACTACACCCAATCTTTTTCAGATCCATTATAATGCTATCCTCACCTCATCTTCTACGTCTTCTCAATCATCTTCTCCCCAATGTATGTACAAGTAAATACCATAAACACGGATCTATATTCTTACATTAGCGCTGCATGTCGCACCATAATCTGGTAGATTTTACTATTCAAACATTGTATTGGGATGGGTACAGGGTATTTAGCTCATCATTAGCAATATCTACTATTCCCCAGTATATATATTCCTATTTGAACCCAAGATCTTCCTAGGCGCCTTGTTTTCAAACACCCTAAATTTATCCTCGTCATGTAAGGTAAAAGACCTTTTCTCACCCATAGATAACAACCAGTAAAATTATTCTTTCGTATATTCTGAGTTTTACACTACCTGACAACAGGCGAGATGTTATCAGAATACTGACCAACTAACGGCATGCCTTTTTTCAATTATGTCGCTTGTTAAAAGAAATTCTAAATATTAAAACTAATTAACCACGTCAAATGATATTTTGTTCCCAGTAACTTCTAAATTAATGCCCTCAAGCTGTGTTATTTTTGTAACATACTTAGTCGTTTCAGCGTTCACTTCTAAGCCTTTTTCCTTGTTAGTCTCTAATAAAATTTCTCAATTTCATTTTACAGCTTCCTTAATATAACATGACTATAGAAATATGTGAGAATGCTCCAAATAATCTTTAGCTTAGAGCAGCGGTTCCCAAACTTTCTCAACTCTCAAACCCTTTTCACAAACATCTCAGCTGCACGGACCCCCTGGTAAATATCCATAGCCACTCATTTAAATTTATACCTATTTTTTTATGAAATCTAGTTATTAATTGTAATAAAAATGTTTAATACCTTTAAATTAACCTACTATAGTTCAGTAGGTACTTTGGGTTACCCCACCAAATATAATGGAATAATATTGAAACTACTTTAGTACAAGTTCAAAAAATTATACATTTGTTTTAAAAATTAAAATTGAAGTTAAATAAGCAAAGTACTGTAGTAACATTTTCTTATCTTTACAGTCACAATATTATCACATAGAACGTGTTTTTTTTAATTGGTACTGGAAATTGCTGCATTGACATTCTGAAATACCCTCCTTTAATCAGAAAATCCCATGCTGATTTAAGATTCAAAATTGCTTTACAAGTTTTAACAGCTACTCACCTCTTCACGTGACTTTGTGAGAAGGATGCTCTTGCTTTGGATGGCCAGAGCTTTAAAGTCAGGATCCACAGACGATTAATAAAGTTTCAGTCACTTTCAGTACTGAGCCTGTTTCTATATTTATTCTTTAAATAGGCATATGAAGAAAAGGTTTCTCGCTCAAATACGTAGAAGAAAATGTAACAAAGCTGTAATAGCTTTATTTCTAACAATGAGAACTCCTACTTCAAACTTAACCAGAAACCAATTAATGACCAAGATTTATAACTTTTCTTTCATTCAAAATCAGTGGAGATTTCAAGGAGCTGCTCTTTTTCACTCACGCTTAATGTGGATAATTTCAAAACAGCTTTCTCTTCCTGGGGATTGCGAATCCAATTGTTATTATTGGACATGGCTATTCTATGAAGGTTTTTCCAAGTCCCTTCAAGAGTTCTATAGCCAACGTTATTTATATTTTCGTCCAAAGAAAGCTGATTCTCCATCATGAAGTCGTAAAGTGTATCAAAGCACTCCGTTTGATTGCTAATTAATCACGTTTCCCAAAACTCATTTGTTTTATGAATGACTCGTTAAGTTCTTGCACAGTAAAAACGTTAATATTTGACCACTAAAGTGAGAGGTTTAAATGGTTCACTTTTGAGGAAATGTCTGCCACAGTTGATATTGCATACACTTTGCTTTGTGAAAGGGATGGTTGGTAATAAAAACGAAAACTTTGTGTTTAAGTTCAAACAATTTTGTAAGAGTTCAACTTCGAGATAACCACCTGACTTCAGTGTGAGACGATAAACAGTTTTAAATGTTTCCCCTTTCCTCACAAAGTGCTGCAAAAATCTGCTATTACAGAAATATTTTGGCGAACCCTTGGAAGATTTGGCGAACCCCCAGGGAATTCACGAACCACTGTTTTGAACCACTGGCTTAAAGCAATAAACATTCAATCAAAATACATAAAATGGCTAGCAAAAAGTAGATTTTAGACTTTCTCTTTTTCCCCTTAAGATAACTTAGAGGTTTCACTTAAACCAGAAAAATGTATTACAAAATATTATGTATTATTTATTTTTATCCATTATAAATATATCCGAATCTAGACGACCATCCTTTCCTCCCCAAGAGATTTAATGTATTGTCTTCAATTAAAGAAGTTATCAACAAAGAACAGCCTTCCTTACTGTTTTTTATAAAAGGAATATTGAAAAAAGAAATTCACTCATTGGCTATCACATACAGACAAGGTAAGTGACATATAACTTATCCTCATTTTAGCTGATACATTCAAATTACTGTCCACATTTAAAGTATAATATATTTTATTAATGTGTTTTTATAGAAGCCAAGCCTTTATAAATGAATGTGGCAGTTAAGAGAAGTGAACCAGCATTTTATTGAAGAGTGGATGAGTAAATAATAACTCAAATATACATGCTTCATCCTATAGCATAAACAATTTTAAGTCATATGATGAGGATGGTAAAACTTGGGATGCACTTCAAACAATTAAATTGAGATAGCTTAACTAAAGTACTCCAGTAATTTTAGCCTTCAAGAGAGCACACATTTATGAACTAAAGGAATCATAATTATGAAGTATTTTCATTTTTTTTTTTTAATTATTAGAATACTTTTATACGCATGTAGCGTACTAGCACTGGATTTCCCGTTCTTTCTCGATACGCATGTATTTGATTTTTCGGATGGTATATTATTTTCTCTTTTATTTGGAAGATAGGTAATTAATTATCCTGACAAAGATTTGTGATGATTTTATAATTATTACATGTGAAATTAAAAAAATAATTAAATTAATTTAATTGATTTGTTGAAGAAAATGATTGCTATTTACATATTAAAAATAACTATTGCCTTTATATATTTTATTATAAAAAGCCAATTGGTGTGTCCGTCTAACATATATTCTGTTCGACTGCGGGAAAGTGAGGGCCCTTTCCGAAAGCTACGTGGGAGCTACTACAATCCCACGGGCTTCCAGGAAGGATCCACCCCCAGTAAGTTTTCCACCCTGTACGATATCCTTCTCAAAATTATCATGTGAAGAGTTGTACTTTCACTTTAAAAAATTGCATAACTTGGTCAAAAGGGTAAATCTGTTTTAAGGCCATTTTACACAGTTTTTGTATAACAATTCATCTAACGATCTATGTGGTAGTTAAAAGTGACAAAATGAGGCCAAAATATCCTATTCTGTAGGCAAGAGTTGTTTAAATTTTCAATAATAAACATTTTACGTTGAATAATTCAAATATTAAGTAAAATTTTGGTTGAGATAAGATTAGACACTCATTATGCCCAAATTATGGAATTCAAGAGCAAAATTATTCCCTAATATCTTATATAAAATGATGGACTTAACTATAAAAAATTTGAGTCCACAATGTAAATATATATTACTAATACAGTAGTATATGTATATTATTTATAGTATTTGATATAATATATACTTTCACGTGACCTTAGGAAAACGGGAGTATTATGATCGTGAACAAAATTGATTTTGAGATATTTCGGGCTATACGCCTATGTATTAATTGCACTTATATGCTAGGAATGATGAAGGTTTAATTTAAAGGAAATGCACCCAAATTTGAGTGTAGGGAGGGTGGAATACAATTAAGGGAAACCACTCTCAGTGCACCCGACCAGGATATAACACCGATCTCCCCATCTTCAGCAGCCTAGTCTAACACTAGATTAGTGCGTTAGACCACGCGGTCAACAAAGAGGGTTTGATTAAAATTGATTTCTAAGAAAAGTTTAACATTACCAAACAAAATTGTGTGTATTATTTTACGGGTCCAAGTGGTTAATTTAAACAAGTAGATATTACAAATTGGATCATATCTTCACACATCTTTAAGATACAGAATTACATATTTTTACAATATGTCATTTCTATTAAGTGTAAATATTGGAAATGGAACTCCGCACGGACTTTCTCGCTCTATTGTTTAAAAATGGAGAGATTCACTCAAAACTCGTAATAAATGTAAAACGAAATAATATACACTAACAAACCCAAGCATAAATTGAACTATAGTAAGTAAAACATTTTTTGAGTCCTGTTTTTAAATTTTATAATTTTATTTTTAATGAATTAATGTTCTCATTTGTATGTTTGGACCAATAAAAATGATCGATATTAGGTCCAGAAGGGTCAACATTTTATATTAAAATTTTGACTTCCGATTTAAATTTTTGACATCTTATTAGGTGTTACAATCTTCAGGTCATTGCATTGTTATTAAACTTCTCATTTATAAATTTTGAACCAATAAAATATGTAAAAATAGACTATTGAGTCTAAAATGAAGGGGAGAGATCATTGTTGTACAAATATTTCTCCTAAGAGGCTTAAGGAAGAATAACTTAAATTTTTGAGAGACCTACTTATATTTATTTACACTATGGCATTGGAGGATTATTTCGTTAAAACTTAAGTAGTATCTCTTTACAACTAAATCTCACAAAATTGTATTAATATATTAGCCAATATCCCAGAAACGGTTGGTGTTATAGAAATATATTTCATATAAAGGTTTTTTATTTTTAATAATACTACAATTTTGCAATAATAAGTTATTTAGTATCTCAGATAGTTTCAGAGATAAGGACATTCCAGCTTGTGTAAATTACCCTTAAAATCATTTTGATTGAAAAATGAAAATAGCCAGTTTATTTATAATCTTAATCAACGCTTAGATACGAATTTTAATCAAAATCGTTAGAGTTAATTTTGAGAAAATCGATTTCTTCTCTTTTCGCCCTTTACTAAACTACTTTAATTTTAAGTTTAAACAGACACACAGACAGACGGCATTGCAAAGACCACTTATTAGGGTTCGGGGGGGAGGGGGGTTCATGAAACGTT
Organism: Timema podura; assembly: GCA_033556935.1. Taxonomy (NCBI): domain Eukaryota; kingdom Metazoa; phylum Arthropoda; class Insecta; order Phasmatodea; family Timematidae; genus Timema; species Timema podura. The sequence goes on along the minus strand of JAVRXN010000010.1, from coordinate 63,119,175 downwards.
GACATCCGTCAACATTTCAGGCTAGATTTTTTTTTTACGATTGCAATACTTTACCTTTTGTTTTCAAAAAGTTAAAAAATATATATATTTGAGTAAAGCTTAAAAGTTATTTGATTTACAAAAATTTGTTTAGAGTAAAATATTTGTATCATAAATAGATTTACATATTTGTTTCAATAAGTAATTTCCTTTCTCAAATAGTTTCGTAGGTATGATGAAAAAAAGAGAATTTATGCATCAGACTGGAGCTCTTATAATCATTTGTCCAAATATTGAGATTATTCATTTTGTTTGGCATATTTATTAATGTTTTGAAATGAAATTTAATCAAAATCGTTAGAGCTGTTTTTGAGAAAATCGACTTTTTCCTCTTTTTGCCCTTGAGTAAACTACCCTTAATTTGAGGGTTGGATATACAATTCCAAAAACCCTCGAGGAAACCCTATAAATACCCTAGATACAAAGTTTTAGCCCAATCAGTAAAATAGTTTAGGCTCTAGTTGGAGGACAGACAGACAGACAGACAGACAGACAGACAAAATTCAAAAACCACTTTTTTGGATTCGGGGGTTCAAGAAACGTCGAGATTCATCAAATCTTGAGTTCCTTTTTTTACGATCACAATACTTTCTCTCCTTGTAAGATATCAAGAAAGTAAAAATTTCAATCTTGAAATTTGTATCATAACCTATAAAACTAAAAATTTCCGAGCTTTAAGAAAATATAATTCTAATGGTTTTGGAAATAGAAAGTTGAAAATTTAAATAACTACTACACTTTTAATAATTAGATAAGTCTTTAAATTATACATTCTGAGAGCGGGGTGTCCTGAAAAGACTATAAAATTTTACAAAGTTGATAGAAGGATAAAACTAATTATTGGTGACTAAAAAAACTTAAAATAAACGAACAACAAAAGTAAAGACTATATTAAATTGTATAATTAGTAAAGCAGTTTATAGTTAAAGTTGAGATCAAAGCTTGCACCTAACTGGTGGTGACAAAATAATTAAAATAAACAAAATATACTACATAGCTTATTATATTCTTTGATGAAACTTAATGTTCCTTTTTTTTAAATATATTTTTGTAACAGTGCCTATTATTTAATTAAAGCTCTTTGCTATAGTGTGATTTATTTTTCCGTTATGTTTCTATGACAGTGTATATTATTTTATTCACATATGTCTATATTATGAACTATAAATAAATGTCTTCATTTTTGTGTAAAAAGTGAGAAAGAAAAGGCCTTCTCATCCCTATTAATTTTAAAAATCATTTTACATTTTTACTTTGTCGCGACCCCTAGGAGAGAGAAAGTATTAGTATAGTCTAACAAATTGAATTCAAAGCTTGATGGATTTAGACGTTTTATGACACCTAAACCTGAAAAATTGGATCTCGGTTTATTATTTGACCTCTAGTCAAAACAATTTAACCGATCATGCTAAAACTTCATATTTAGGTTTTTCATAAGGTTACTTTTGAAATTATTAATATAAGCCTTAAAAAACGGGTATTAGAAAGCATGAATTTAGTAACCATATATTGACAAAAAATTTAATTTTATGAGATGTCTAAAAAAGGTTTTTAAGAAATTTCTAGCCTTTGGCAACCAAAGTTCAAATAACAAGCGCCAAAACCCAGTTTCATATTCTACAAAGTCTTTTCAGTAATGGGTGGCAACAGTAACAATATCCAAAGCTGATTATCCTGAATGACCTCATGCGTGAAGCAAACGAAGTGGTTGTCATCGTTCACCATGGGATCCCAACATAAAAATACTAGTGTTTTGTAACTTAAAATATATTCCTAATATAGGCATTTCCTTAAACGAATACTATATCGTGTGTTTTTTTATTGTCCCAAGAACAAAGCCGAGATGAAACACTTTACATTCCAGGTCTGCCCCGAAAATACAGTGTTTTACAGAAGGACTGCAAAGGCACCACAAGTACTCCCCAATTGTGTAGTTTGCTTGATTTACGCAACCAGATTTTTCCCCTATATATAAAACCATTATATTTCTCAAAAATGTTGGTGCTGCTTGTATCTACATAGCAAAAGTTATAAAACAACGAAACGACACGATTACAGATGATTTCACAAGCATAAGTCTAAAGATATTAAAGCAACGCCCTTTGTTCCATGCAATGTATTGCAAGAATCCTCAGCAAAGGGTCTCCCTGATGAAAACATTAGAGAAGAAACGGATTGACTTTATTTGCGAGTGTGTCTATAACGTTTAAAAAATTGAGAGTGCCATTTAAAATGTACAGAATATAAAGTGCAATTGCTCTTAAGAAGGTGTTGCGCTATCTGGTCAAACTAAATGGGAGTTGAAAGAACAATAGAGGACCCTTAGTTAAAAAAGAAATAGCTTTTTCACACTTGAGCTCACGTCCTTAATCAACTGTGTATTGTTTTAGCTATACAAAAAGTAGATAATTAATTTTAGCACGAACAAATTTGATATTTATATCTCAGAAAACATTACACCGCTTTAAACAACACCACAAGCAAATTGACATCGCCCACCAATCTCATTATCTCAAACCTGGACAAGAAAATGGAAAAAGTCCAAACCTAAAAACTTAACAATCTATATGGATGTTCTAACAAGTACTGAAGCACTATATAACTTTAACAGAACAAAGCTAACAACCTCCAACGCCTTAAAACGCTGCCACCTTGGAACTTCCCATTCCTTCAGTACTCAATACTTAACCCGTTCAGTCAAGAAAACCATTTTAAATTTACTAGAACATATTAAATTCCTGAGGTGGTACCATGTGGGACGCCACCGGGAAGTGAAAATTCATAACTTGCCTGTACGAGGATCAAACATTGTGTATTAAATTTACAATCTTGTCTGGTGAAATTTTCTCACAGTGCCTCAAATAAAATTGTCCCAAATAATTAATTGTCAACCTGAAAGGCCTGGCACCTATTAGAGATCCAACGTCTATACCTAAACCATTGACACCGTCACAGCACTCTTCTTGAAAATCAAAATTTTAAAAAACGTGGACGAAAATATTTAGTTGTAATTCTCGCACCTGGGAAATCGTTTGGCAGATATCTTCAAGGAATATTTGCTTCCAGTGAAGTTGGTAGGAGAAGCGTCGCTCATAAAAGCTTCCTGGAAAGATTCTGCTAATATACATTGATGACTACGATCAGGACGTCTAAACTTTAAAAAATACACGTAAAAATCTTCCATTCAACAGTTACTTGGTGTTCCAACATAGACTAGCTCTAGAAACCTTATCTCATGTAAATGTGATTTCTGAGGAAAGCATTGAAAAGGACATGTATTGCTCACCTTCTTCAACATGTTTAGCAATATGGCCTGGGTGAGGTCACTTCCCTCAAAAACGGGGATTGTCGTCGGGGACACCTTTCAGCACATTTTCAAACTTCAAACTTAGTGGATATAATCATCTAAGTTAATAAACGGATAAGGAGGCAAAACATACGTCACGTATCGTACAGCAATTTCTCAAAAAGTGTCAAAACAGTGTGCGGCATTCTCTGGAATAGTGTAATAGGGATTACAATCTGATCAATTCCCTCATTTCCTGTGCCAATCTGCAATTTAGAAACCATTTACGCAACGGGAGTAAAAAAAAAAGCTAGTATACAAATGACTCCTGACCACCAAAATTTCAAAATTCTTTTGACATTTATTATTATTATTATTATTATTATAGAGCGCGTATTACTACCCGTTCCGGTTTTACGCACTTACCCCTAATATGTAATGGTAGGATGATTGTGAGATGAAATTGAGGACCTACAGTTTAACCTGGGATCCAAACCACGGTAGAGGCCTGGCATTCCACACATTCACAAATTGGACTAATACACGTATTGTCAGAGGTGAAGGAAGGTTTGGCAATCAGATAGATCTGTGCTGGGAACGAGGATTGAACCTCAGACCTCCAGTATGGATTTTGACATTTTAGCACCAAAAATAGATTCAAGGTTAGTCGATTAACATATTCACAATCAGGGGCCCTCTGATGAAAATATACAGACTATATTTGGCATTGAGATATTTTCCATTTGCTGGTGTAAACAATGTTCATTTATCCATCATGTTAAATTTCCCCGAGCTAGCGCTAGGGCTCGAAAAACAGCAAGGACCATATTTTCCAAAATCTATTACATCATCAGGGCTGTGTCATTCTGGTGACATCCAACATTGGCTGTTATAATCTTGTTTCAACATGTCGTGCCGCTAAATTGGCACCAGGGCTTCAAAACCCTAGGGCCAGTGATGTTTCAAAATTCCAAAATTAGATTTAAATGCCATTAGGTTTTGGACAATTGGTGATTTTCAGAGAAATTATTTCATCCTGTTAGAAATCCTAGCCATGCTTGTGCCACCAGATCCACTATCCCCATGACATCAGAGAGAACACAAACGCAAAGCTGTTACCGACAGGTAATTAAACACATACCCTAATGACTTCACTAAACGTGTTTCATCATGTAGAAAACTTCCCACCAAACTGCTACCCTTGAAGGAGGGTAGGGGTATGACGTCAAGGGGATAAACCCACATTCGGGTAACATTCTTAGGACTGAAAGGATATGACGTCACCGGTCGCGTCAGATTTGTCTCATCACCTCGAGAACTCCCCACCAAACTGTTTTGTATCGCCTGAGTAAGAGGTTGGAGGATGACGTTACTGGGGAAAACCCTTGATTGTATAATACCTAGTTGTAAAGGAGTTGGTGGGAAGGGTAGGTGCAAAGGTGAAGTGTTTCGGGGTCAAAGGTAATGTTAAGGAAAATAGTATTTTAAAACATTTTAAACACTTTCTTTAATAGTGTAGCCCCATACTATAATTTATCTTATGAATTCTTTCCCACTCCGTAAATAATATTTCAGCAAGTAGTTCAACTTTTTGTAAAATTGAAATTTATCAGTGTAATGCTCTATATAATTATTCACACGTCCTATATTTCCTTAATCTAAGCCAACCGAAGTTAACGTAAGCTAAGTCAACCTTTTTTATCCAAAATGTATCTAAAATAACCAAATTAGACAACACAAATTTTAATCAAAGTGACCAAATTTTAAATAGTTAAAAAAAAAAGACACCTGAAAATCATAATTGAAAACGGGACCCTTGGATTGGTGAGACATTGGTAGATCATTCAATATATATATTATATATTTGTGAATTACATATGACTAAAATATATATATAAGTGAGATCAATCAATAATAATTTTTTAATACTCACTGTTTGTCTGTGTGTGTACCACTTCTTACAACCTATTTTCGCTATCCGCCTATTAAAAAAAAGGATAGGGATGAGTAAGGGAAAATGTTGATAAAATGAATCAGTCTGGAAGGAGAAAAACAACCATAGTACACCTGGTCAGGATTTTAACTATCACGGTGCAAAGAGGTAACCAAATAATATAAACACTAGAGATATAATATTCTCATGCAAATAAATAAAAGTTCTTCATTACTAAATTTTTCCATTGTTGATCAAATGATTCAAAATTGAAAAATCATTAGTTCGATCGATTACGAGTTAGTTTCAGTTCGCTTAGTTGAATTAAGTAATGTTTGATCAAATAAGCTGAAGTGAGTTTTTTCCGTTGAATTTGAAGAGGAATCTTGGTGTGAAGCTCAAGGAAAATAAAGATCTAGCAATAAAAGTGTGGGGCCGTTAAGGTGGTAGTGTTCTTGTCTGTTTGTCGCAGTAAGAACACTCAGTTTACCCACCGAAATGTATTCTTCCTCACCCCCTACCACTGTCTTAGAATGACTAGGGCAAGCCTAGACTCGTGATAGGAGGAAAGAAGAAACGGCTGATACCAATGCCCAACGCGGGAATTAAAATCCCTCAAGCAGTAAGTAAAGTTGGCGGCTTTGGCCGAAGCGAGCGATGGTTACCGACTTGACGCCATGGAAGGTACTGGGTGAAGTGGTTAGGAAAAGGAAAGACGGTTATACTACCGAAGAGACTGGCAGGGCCACTGTTTCTACTATTTCTTCCCTCTCCCCCTTAACGAAAACCCTTTTCTGGAAATAACCACACATCTACACAATGGCCGAGTGGGCTTTCCGTCAGTTCCAATGTGGCTCGAACAGACCACTCCGACCACAAACACTCCCTCCCCCAGAGGGAGAATCCGACACAGTATACAACGAACCCACACACACATACATACACACATACTAAAGTACTTTTAACTGTTTAAACTTTCAAGACTAGAAACTAAACTTAATTTAAATTAAACTAGAAAGCGAAGTACTATTGTGTTTGCATGTTGGAGAGAGAGTCGATTAACTTATTTATGCGCTGGTCAGCGTAACCCATCCACTACCACCACTTTACCCCCTCTTTTCAGAGGTCTCAGATGAATTCCGGGGACAATAGGCGATGGGGGGTGGCGTGCGTCAAGGAATCGAGTTATGTTTAATTGCGTTTACTCAAAGTGTACCCCCTTCCAACCCACCTCTACCCACGTCCAATGTTCTACAATGCATGGTTATTTACTTTAGAATGTTAATTTAGGAAGGTTTTTATTTCGTCAGCCTTCTATTTCTGTGCCTGAGTTTTGAAGCTGTCTTAAATCCCTTGTGGAGTAGAGTGTTCCTATTCATTTAATCTATATATATTTGTTTTAAACCACCAAACTGAGAATATTAAAATTAAACTTATTTATTAAGAGTTGGATTTTTCTTTGGATAAGTTACATTACAAGTTCCCCGTTTTAATATAAAAAGTAAAGAAACATTTTTTAAATTATAATTTAAAATGGTGTTTTAACCAAACTTCATATGTTTACGTCATTCAGTTCTGAGATTATAATGACTTTAGTTAAACATTTAAAGACATTATTTCTTATGATGGAAGAGAATTTAATCTTCTCAAAGATAGCGAACTATTAAAACTTTTTTAACAAATAATAAATATACATTACCAAATAACATACTAACGTTTAATATAATATTATTAATAAAGGTATTTCACGAGTTTAAAAAAAAAATTTTTGTGTTGTACAGTAACGAATTAGAATAAAAACTCATCAATTTAACATAAAGCCAACTATTTGTTAAAAATGATAACTATATTGCTGAAACAAACTTGTATTGAATTTTAAAACTATATTTAATGAATTATTATTGCCCAGTACTAATGAAGAAAAGTTTGAAATCTCGGGTGAGAAAACTTGCCTCATTCAAGACATCACAAGTATTAAAATTGAACTCATGTTTCAACTAATAATTCATTCATGAATATTATATTATTTGGGTACTCAATTCAGTTTTAATTCAATACATTAACAAACAATCAGCATCGCAATAAATACCAATTTATATGATAGAAAACAGATGAAACAAATGACTGTTAAGTGACCAATAAATAGGGTTTGTTTAAATCTGCATGAATGTTTATTAATAGTACAAATGCACACCAAGATTATTAATGACCTAATCTATGAATTAAGGATTGATATGAAACTTTAAGGCAGTGTTTGTTAATAGTACAACTTCACATCAAGGTTATTCATGATCTAATCTAATGCGTTAAGGATGTATATGAAATTTAAAGTCAGTGTTTATTAACAGTACAATTCCACACCAAGCCGATTGATGATCTAATATATGAGTTAAGGATTGATATGAAATTTTAAGGCAGTGTTTATTAATAGTACAAATCTACACCAAGGTTATTAATGATCTAATCTATGCGGTAAGGACGGATACGATATTTTAAGGCAGTGCACCTAAGCGTGAAAAGATGATGTGAAAAACATATTAATCAATAACTTGTAATAATTAAGTACATTGAGAGATTGACGCCTCACACAGCGTGAACACCATAGCGACTTCAAAAACGAGTATATAATAGTTTAACTAAGTTAATATTAAATTGTATTTAATCCAAATAGAAATCACGGTTCACTTGATGATATATGAACGCCCAAAATCTCCCAGCCCCCTTTCCCCACAACTTTGTTACAATTTAAAACATCTCTGTTCTGACACTAAGAATAGTTATTTAATATTAACTGTTCTTTCTGAATTTTACTAGTTGCAATGTTATTCCAGAATATAACATTGGATCAAAGAAGTAATCATAAAAAAAATCACATGGCTCAATCCCTGTATATTTTGGTTTACCACTAATTATTCAAGGAGATACATCACCTCCTTGACCGCCTTTGTGATATAGTGGTCAGAGTTCTTGGCTACATATACAGAGTCCCAGATTTAAAATGAAGCTGTGGGTCTGTAAAGGGGTCAAACTCACCCTCGTATTGACTAATGAGGATCTACTTGAATGAAAAAGTCGCACCTCCGGTTTAAAAAACTGAGATTAACGAACAGAGGATTCGTTGTGCTGACCACATGACACCCCTTATCTGCAGATGTTAGCAATATATATGACATCTAGAGGCGGGAGCTAGGTTGGTAGGGCTCGATTGCAGGCTGCCACCATGGAGTTTTTTTTTTTTACTAACCTACTTTGAATAGTGGGAGATAAGAGGAAAAATAATAGCTCAGGGACCGAGAGTTGGTAAACCAAGCGAAAGCTTTCGGCTCTTATTCCTGTCTCAAAGTTTTTATATTTCATTTATATATAAAATTAAAACATATTTGTAAATAGCCTTTATTAGATAAGTAAGAGGTATTTGTCGAAAAAGATTATTGACGATATAGATTATTTACTCTATTAATTATGAACTAACCCGCTTCGATGGCCACGTGGTTTAACACGTGGTCTAAGACGTGGTCTTGCAGTAGACTAGACTGCCAATGAAAAAGAGATAGATGTTCGAATCTCAGTCGGATATACTGAGGGTGGTTTTTCCAGAATTATTTCCCACTCTTACTTCACGTATATTCGGGTAGGTACACACTTACTACACATATAATCTCCCAAATCCCTTAAATCATTAGCGTAACTAGTACATAAGCGTATAACCCGAACGGTAGTAAAAAGCGGTGCTAAAAAAAATATTATGAACTAAGATAACATTTCTATAGTTTTAGGAATCTTTGCTCATCTTATATAGATAGTAATACATGTTGATGTCACCATGTTTAACATGCGCACAATTAAACTTCTTCACATTAGCTATCAGGCTTATAACGAACTTCAAACTTTGGTGGCCTGTCGGGGTATAGCGTAGCTAGAGTATTTTTTATGTGACTCCAATGGCATGCGTCGTATCTGTCCTGGACTACCTTGGTTCGGATCCTACTGTTTTAGCATACGACCTGATAGCTGTGAATTAACGACAACTAAGATCTAGAATTAATTTTTTTTGCACCAATTTTTACTACCCGTTCAGATTATATGCATAGATTTTAATATATTTTATTTGGATGAAAAAACCTTTTGAATCTGTTTATAACATGTTCTGATCTGTTTGCCGATGTGTTTGCAAATGTTCCTTTAATAGTATCTGCGAGTGATCCTGACACCCTTATTGAGGGTATATCCCTGTGTTAAAATATATCAGCGAATGTCCACCAGGAACGGGAAAATGGTGTAAGAACTGTCTTTTTCCAAACGGGGTGTTTTTTTTATGTCAGGATCGTGATTCTTAAAACACACCATATGTATTGTTACTCTGGCCTAAGAAAGTGTTAAAAAATGACGCGCCAGTATGTCCTTCACTATGACTCATAACCGAGCCTTTGAAGTAGTGGTCAGTGCACCTGGCTATGAGCCTAAGGATCCCAGGTTTGTTTTCTGGCTGGTACCTTGGATAATTTTCTATAAAAGGGAGCTACCCCAATGTCCACCAATGTTTGGTTGGTTAGACATAGGCTAGGTTTAGTAGTTTCTACTTTTTCCACACCCTTATACTCACCACCACCCTCAACTCATCTCATTGGGACATGGAAAGAGCCTCCACGGTAAGGATGTGGGATTAGTTCATTCGGACATCTCCTGGGCAACGGTATATTAGTACTGGCAAATCTTTCCAGGGCTACGAATGATATAGCCCAGAAGCGCAATTTTTATAATATATATATATATATATATATATTTATATCAAGGTGTAATATAATATACCTCTTTGACTCATGAATCTTGCCAAGGCTATAATTGAAAATATGTTATTCTTCAATACCTCCAAGGAAGTAATCTCATTTTAGAGAAGAAATTGTTTAATTCCAAATATCAAGCTTTTATCAGCTAACCTTAGTTGATTTAATTAATGATTTCCCTTTACACCGTGTATTCTCATTTTATTTCACCAAATTATTACTCTTAAACTTATAATTAAAATAGAGTACTGTTCATAACATATCATTCAATACAAACTACACTCAATAAATCATAATTACACTATCTCTCTTGAAATTTTTATGCATTTTATTACAGATTCAATTTAATTTAATGTTAATCCTCTACATTTATATTATTTTTTCTTCTGGTGCATTAGCATCAATATACAACATAATTATTAAGCCACTTGTATGCATATGAAATCAAACTGGCAAAACAATTATAAAAATTAAATGTCAGTAAATTGACTTAAACTAAAACCTGGCTAGCATATAATCAAATACACTCATCACATCTAAATTTATTCCTTATTTGAATATAAAACTATGAATTTGGTCATTATTATTTTACGGTTTCCTTGAACAAAGAATTGTAAGCTTTCGTAAAAAATATTTATACCTATTTTAATGATTATTTAACTTTTCATTGTATTTTATTGTAAACTTAAGAGGTACTAAGTAATTAATAAATTGTTTTTATATGAGAAATTGATTAAAACTAAATAAGTAGATAATTAGAGAAGTAAGTATGACTTATAAGTAAAAAAAAAAAGATAAATAAGCCAGACTTGGAAAATAATATTTGTTTGATCTGTATTTGTCTCAAGAAATCAAATACATTTAACATAATAAATAATTACTTAAAGAGTCCAACACAACTCAATGATTGATCCTTTTTCACTTATTTTAAATGACCCAAGCCAAAAAAATTATAATTTTCTTTGTACCACGTCTTACTACCCGTTCGGGTTGTACGCTAATGATTGATATAAATGAACTTAAAGAGTCCAATGGAATGGTAAACAACATCTCGCTTTCTCAAGACGACGAACTATATATATAATGTTAAATAATTTATGAGTCTTGACAAATTGTATTACTAACTAACAATATTTCCCTTTCCCATAGTGACTAAAAACAATTTTAAATATAATGAATAAATTAAAGACTTTATAAGTCTAGACAAATTTTTATCAAAAATGTAACTTTACTAGGGTGACTTAAAATAGTTAAAAAAATGAAAAAATCAATAATAGACTTTATGAGTCCAGACAAAATTCTAACAAAGTGGTCACGTTTCTCAAATTAATAAAAGTAGTTAGAAACATGATAAATTAAAAACTAGATGTTATGAGTCAAGTCAAAATGTTAGTGAAAGAGTCCCTTTACTAAAGTGACTTAACATAGTTATTAACGTGAAAAATTTATTAACTATATATATATATGAAAACTTACGTCGATAATGAATTTAGAATATACTTATGTTGCCATAGACACTCCTTCGTAGCCTTTTTACAAATCGAGGTGTTTCCTAGTTGTTGTAATGATGGCATATGATTTAACTGTTTTCAGTTTGGGCTTACCCATATGTACTGAAAGTGCCCAGAACTCTGTGTATTCAGGAACAGAAGCGATAAGGGAGTTAATTCTCTTACTGGAAGCTCCAAGATTATCCTCGACCATTATACGTTGTTCAACGGGTGGGGTTGCCCACCACACATCATATTTTGCGTTGCTACGTGTAGATTAAAAACACTGTATATTCTGCAACTAGGCACCAAAGACGGGTGTATCCGCTGACTGGAAAAGCTTTGATGGCTCTCAAATTTTCCACATAGTTCTAGATCAGGTTATCCAACGCATCGGCACTTGCTACTCAGTACCATTTAGCTCATCAGCTAACACTGGTATTGGAACCAAGACTACTCCGTCACCAGAACTGATTCAGTCGTGTACCAAATGATGAGGGTTTAAACTCGCCCTATCTTTCTTAATAGGCGACTATAAGAATAAATGCAAAGTCACTAATCACAATTAGCCTAGATTATTGACTTTAATACCTCACTGTGAGAAAAAAATCCTAATCCAAGCGGCTTAGGATCAAGCTTAGATCTTCTAGATACAGAACTTGAACTGCTCAGCTAGTGTGGCCAGTGGGCCAGATTGTTTAGTTGGGATTAACTCGCCCATATGATAATGTAGTATAAGAATCCAAATCTTTGTTTAAGCTACGTGTGATTTATACGACATAAATATAAGAAATAGGACTTTTTAAAAAAACGATTCCTTCTAGACATTCATAAATCCTTCCGTTTAACCCAATGCTCTCAAGTAATAAAATATAAATCATTAAGAGTCAAAACCAATATGATTTTTTTTTACTAACATAGTCATAGCTTACACAAAATATTAATGTAATTAGGTTTTTAATTTAACTCCAAATATCATCCAAGTAGGAGTAATAAAACAAAACAAACCAAACTACTGACATTCTTTAAATCTTTTTATTGTTTCTCTTAAAAGAAAAAATATCAATAAATGTCCTTGTGATTTAGTGGAGCCTCCCTTACTGCCCCTAAACCTCATTCTCCTCGTTAAATATAATGTTCTAGAGTTGTTTAGCTTACAAACTAAGTGAACAAACATGTACATTGTTGTCTCCATCAACTACTTTGTTGCCCGAACACGAACCGTTGCAGCAAGCTCAGTTACTAGAAGAATTACTTCAAATTTTACGACAACCCACACTTCTAAACAAAAGCCGTTCTTGTAGAACGGATACATAAATACATCTTTTTTGTTCATTTAATATTGATATCTTAAATGAAAAAAGAAAAGTGTCGTGATCAGGTCCGGAAGGTGCTCAAACCGGGCCCAGTACCAGGGGAAAAGCACAGGGAACACCCCGCTCTTTTTGTAATAGTCGATTTCATAAGCAGTGAAATCTTCTTTGTCTAAGTGGCAGTTAAAAAATTATGAAGGGTTTTTAAGGGGCGTGGGGACCATCCCTCGTCAAATGCCTTAAAAATATTTACAGTGACCTTCATCTGGAATTTATCTTTTGAAGCTATTTAGAGCGAAACTCTTCCGACAGATATTGAAAAAATTAAAGCTCTCATGATATATTTTGAATAATCTTCCTCTGGTAATTTTGACGATTGGATACCTCTAGAATCAATCCAATCTTCTCCCAACAAACTTTTGAAAATTGAATACCTCTTGACGTTATTTGGAGTTTGATACAAAGCCATATTTCAGCCTCACATTCAGGTATATCAGAGGGGAGTGAGATGGATCTAAAGGGGTGCAAGTTTATTCAAGGGGAGGGAGGAGTTTATTCCAGTCACGGGGGAAAAAGTTCTTTTCAGAAAGGGGATACCCTTCTCTATCCTGTTTCTACACCAATTCTTGACTTTGGTTTGTAACTTTTATTAAACTTTGTGTTCACTTTTACAAAAAAAAAAAAAAAAAAATTACGGAAATTAATACGAAACTTAACCGAATGCTGAAATGTTAAGCACATAATTAATTATTTAAATTGAACTTGATTTACTGCACGCCACTCTTTGTGTGACCAATTACGTTTCAGTTCAAAAATTATAAACTCTGTGAAATTTCCAAACACTTCGAAACTAAGGCCAAGACTGGGCAGATCAAATTATATAATTGTAACAAATGCCAATAAGTTCTTCCATGGCAAACCCAATCTGGTGGTCTGGGTATGCACTGTTCTTTATTATGGAAAGGCATTTATTTTGTTTCTTAACATTAAACATTTATTTAGTAGTTTTTTCATCGACTACATTTTTTAAATATTTTGTGAATCTTGATCTCGGGCACAGGCAACCGGAAGTCCTGAGCCCCTAACCATGGTATCAATAGCCCCCCCAACCCCCATTGTGGTGGGCCTGGTTGTAATAATGATAGCTACTGGACGCTTCAAACCATTGTCATTGATATTTCATTTTTAAGTGCTTCTAAATACTCTTCCAGGATATTTTATTTTTAACAATGGTATAGGAAGGAGGCAGTAAGAATTAATAAGAAACAAGTATGTATTTGTGTGAAGGGAGAGTGAGGAACCAAGTATTAAAAACTAGTAGGTTTACCCCACCCAGTATTCAAACATTGACATATATATCAACGGAAAGTAAGACCAGCCCATTATTAAGTTTAGTCCGCGTGACAACTGATATGGGTTTCAATATTTAAAAACATATTTAAATAAATATTTATTCATCTTTTATGTATAAGATTGATCGCTTATTTTATGCTCTACTTAATCTCATCAGCTACACTCTATATCAGTCAAACCATTGGCCACGGGTTATAGGAATATATTTCATCTTGTTTTGTTTTATAGGATTGGGGAGGTTGGCATTAGAACCCTGGTAGGAAATACTGAGGGCTTTCAATTATTATTTTTTCATCTTTTTCTTTTTAAAGAAAATGCGTGTACAAGTTAGCTGGTTTCTACCTTCCTCATCTATACCCCGAATGTGTAAATATTCTGGATGGCCAGGATAGTAAGATACGGTTCACACAGACATGAGCCGATAGAACTAAACACACTACTGTTTAATCTACGTCATCTAATAAAGAGTAAATAAAATTTCTAAATGGCTGGGGATGGTAACAAGTGAAAATATCTACAAGCTGCTGTCGGAAGGTTTAGGATTACCACATTATTGTGAATTAAAAATAAACTGCTACGATGTCACAACTCGTTTGGTGGTTTTTTCGATTTACTATCAATTAAATACATACAGGAGAATAAAATATTCAGCAATGTAATAAAGGTCCTCTTTAAAATTTAAACTAAAACAATCAAAGCAATTTTAAAAGATGTAAAAACATGTCTCCAAAGATTAAAGATATTTTCAAGCAAAAATAGTTGTAGTTTTTTTTTTGAACATTATTTCTTTAAAAATTATTAAATTTTGGCTCGTTAAATATAGTAATTCTAAAAAATCACATTTTTGTTATTTAGAATATCATCTGTATTAATCATAAACATTCGTCATTTACCTTAAATGATGCAAAACCCTACCCTACCGAAAGAAAAGTCATTGCTGTGAAAGAGAAAGTCCCATTTTCCCAAAGATAAATTTTTTGCTCTTAGTGGGAATTGAACCATTGTTTACGTTCGTAAAGTTGCCCCCCACTAACTCCCTTTTAAAGATTAATATTTTTATGATTGCAATGGTTTTTTCCTTGATAATGCTGGATTGTTCAGCAAAAAATTCATTTGTACCGTTTTAATAGGCCCACAAATTATATTTTTACATTGAGAGACAGGGGGCCTACTTCGTGGTAGCCCCAACACTAAAAAAAAATTAAATTTTTATGGTTGCGATCGTTTGTACCTTGCTTGTACCGGATAGTACCACGAGAAATTTTCATTTGCTTTAAAACATCAACCCAAGCTAGAGAGGTTCCAACTACCTTGCCGAATGAATGTGTAGGGGTTTTCAACACTCCCCCTTTCTTATAGAAGTCAAACAATGGTCAATCAACTCGGCTTCTTACAACTCAAGGTCTGCTGTTCACGTTTAGTAAGCAAAGAAGTGTGCCAAACATGGGAACAGATTCAAAATCACATTTATTATTATTTACTAAGCTAATTTAACATATTTTAAATAAAATTATATAAAACAAATACATATATGACATTTGTAAAGTAATATTAGGTATATATTTAGATTAAACGTTAGTTAAGTAAGTATATAACTATTCTAGGCACACGTATAATCATGTATCTGGCTAACGTATGTACCACCCCTTTAGAGTATACACAGGTGGAGTTTGGGACTGGGGGTGGAAAAAGGGGATACTCTAAATGTATCACTTGTATATTGTGATTCTTGTTTTTTCTTTAGTATGAAAGATTTATGGAATTTTATACATGTTCTTTTAGTTTTTTTTTGTCTAGAATTTTTTACAGAGAGTATTATTATGAATTATTTTTCATTGAGATTTTATTTAACAATACATCATAGAATCTAAAAATTCAAGAGTGTGAATATATAATTAGAAGATGATTTAGCAGAAAATGTCAGATACAATTTATTTTTATACAATATACCTACGGCAAAAGGGGTGTGTAAGTGTCTTACAGTAAATATAGGACGGGTATAGAGTATAAATAGCACTTCACGATTCTAAATAGCTTCTGAAGCAAACCTTATCAAATTGGGAGGCTCGTTTATTTCCAAGCAGCAGTGTGTGAAGAGCATTAGAATTAAAGAAATAGTTTTAATTGTAACGTGAGTTGGATAATCCACCTGATTCTCTTCTACCAAGATCAAACAGATGCTTGATCACTTCACTTTACTCTTTAATGATTTTTGGCTTTGCTTTTGCTTAATACCTGTGATTGCTATGTGAATTTAACTACACTCTATTAATTTAATAGAGTATGCCTCTCATTTACAGTCAAGAATGTGCTCATAACACTCTGAGCCAAGCCATTTTTTTCTGAAATTTCTATCTATGTAGGTATGGCGATGATCTGCTATGTGTTGTGTTTTGATACGCCATTAAAATTTTAGTGGATGATAACCTTCAGAGATTTTCCATTTTGGGGTTTTGTGTATATTTCAAGTGTACATTTACGAAGTCAAAATATTGAGTAGGCTGTTAAGATGAATATTCAAGCAAATATATGGATAAGTCGAAAAAGAGAGAAGATGGAAGTAGGTGGGCATGAAATTTCCCAAGATAGCATAAGAGTAAGGGGAAATAATGCATTTTGGAGAACTACTGTTCGAGAGACACTCATATTCAAATTTTCCTCATGGAAGAATCCCTTGATCTTGCCCAACGGTGGTTGATATTCTACCCACCCCCCCCCTTGCAAATTTATAGTAGAACATACCTATTAATTTTATCAGAATATGCCACTGTGTTTTGGTAGGAGCACACATTATATATTTTCACTAAGATTGCAGTTTGGAGGCTTTATGGCAACCCCACGCCCCTTAAACACATACACCTTTTAAAAACCTATGCTTTATCTTTTCAAGCGTTGGTTCTTGGTTTATTTTGGATTGTTTTGCAAATATCTTAGTTTATTCCTCTAGTATAATTTATTTTTGCTAATTTAAAGGTAAACATGAATAGGACCAATTTATTGTAATGTCATGAAATTTAAGAGTTTTACTGGTTTTTCCCTGTTTTAAATGTAAGTACTATTTTTACTTTATAGTGACCTCTTGTAAGGAAGTATTGGGATTACAAAAAAAAAATTATAGTTCAATTTTATGATGGTTGTCGAAGTTTGATGATCCCTGAATTCAAAAAGTTTGGTTTTAATTTCACAATACCGTATGTCTATATCTCGTCCTAAAGCAGAAACGATTTTACCGGTCTGGTTAAAACACCGTATCTAGAGTTTTAATAAGATTTACCAGAGGGTTTTTGGAATAAACTCTCCAATCGTAGGATTAAGAATAGTTTACTCAAATGATAAAAGGAAAAAATCAATCTTTTCAAAATGGGCTTAAAAGGTTTTGATTTAAATTCGTATCTAGGCTCTGTGTAATATTATAAATAAAATGGCGAATCTCATTATTCCAGAAAAATGATTTATAGGGTACTTTACAAAAGTGGATATTTCAAATTTTGATTCATCTCCGCAATTCCTTGAGATAAGAAATAGCTTGTCATTACAAAGTTGTAAAGCTATTAAAATACCAGAATAGTTGTAAGATCTTATTTAATAAACAAACTAACAAAATACCTCATTTAGAATGCCCCTTAAGATTGTAATACCATTTCCTGCCTCAAAATGTTAAATACACTGTTAAGTATGCCAATTAAAAAAATCTCTTTTATGAATTCTTCTTTTAAAAAGTATTAAGTTGGGGTTCTTCATAATATATAATTCTACCTAAAAATTAACATGTGAAAATTTTACGATTTTAATTCATAAATATCACTTATATTAATTTTCTAGGGTTCTGTTTTAATGCAGAGTTAGGTTAAGAACAATTTCTAATTTATTTAAATAAATTCACAAATAGCTAATAATAAAAAGAGTATCGTAAATTAAAGAATATATTTATGTAATGGTGACATGCCAAAGAGTTTATTCATATTAATTTTGACCAACAAACCTCCTTTAAGCTTCCGTAGGGCCTACATATTATTTTTCTCAGGTAGCCTACAGTATATACTATTTCTTGATTTATAATCAACTTTATTGATTAAGGTTTCCTGAAAATATCAGGCATTTAGTACCTTTTTTGAAAAAGGCTACCGTCCACTCTCTAGCTCAAAGAACTGTAAGCGGTCGATTTTACCCGTGCCGCAAGCTGTCTCCCAATTCTCAAAAGTCGTGAAAATGTGTTTATTATATTCTTCCTGTTTTTATTATTGGTTTATATTGCAGACCCCGTCATTGACTAGGATTTATTGCTTCCTGAACTTCGCTCATTTCGTAATCCCCAACCAATACTTATAGATATATATTGTCGGAAGCTGTTTTGTGTCTACGTTTTATTTATGGTGTCATCATATTAAATCGTGTTGTGTCAGATGAGTATTTATTTTCATCAAAGGTTTATTTAATCAAATATTGTGGTTTATTTATATTTTTCTTATGGAGGAAAAGTTTTGACTCTCTAATTCGGCAATGAATCTTATGAGATACACTCAATTTTTTTTAATGAAGAAGATCATAAGATACTTAACTTTAATTTTTAACTTTAATAGGTCTGGATATATTATAATCACTGCTCTTGTGGGTATTTTTGAAAAGGGTTAGATTTAAGTTTTATTTTATTCTTGAAATAATAATTGATAATTGGATGTAAGATCATCTCAATAGAGTGCTACCAGGTTAGGGGTCAATAAAATTAAAAACTTAAAATTTTCACCCTACAGTAAAAATAATTTATTTTAAAAACAATGTGGGATACTAATATATGATTTAAAAATTATACTGTTCAAAACGACCAGTTACTGACAGTCCTTATAGTGTTAATGTGGACACACTACAACTTTTATGGTTTTTTTAGCTTAGTTCTATAAATAAAAACACATATATAAATTAATTCATATGTTTTTTTAAGCAAAATATACATTATTCTAAAATGAATGAATTGTGGAGTAAAATCATTGGCAAAATAATTAACAAGGTATTCCAATTGTTAATACGGCCTCTTCAAAATAAACAACGTGAGAATAATGCAACTATTATCATTTGGGGAAGAATAATCAAGGTATAAACGAAAATTTTGTGGAACTATCCACAGTAAGAGGATAGATAATAAATAAATAAATAAATAAAATCTGCCTTTTTAAAAATTGAAGAAAGTGAAATTCCCCCCAACCCCAATGCATACATATAAATTGTGAACTTATCAAAATGGATCAAACTAAACTTTTTCAAGACAAACAAGGTAAAACAATTGAAACAATAAAAGAGGCATTTTAAGAAATAGGTGTGACAGTGTACAGTATGTACTATAAATGTAACAATACCTTTTGTTAAACAATATAGAAGAAAAAACTAATTTCTATGGAACAATTTGTAAAAAAACGAATATCATAGAAACAATATTTTTTTTATTTGAGGTGATACTGAACAGTTACTTCAGCCGAAATATAATGCAAATTTAATTGTGGGCCTATAAAATTGGAATAAACAAAACTTTTTGCTAAGCAATCTGGAATTAATTAAGAAAAAAACTATTTCAATCATAAAAATATAAATTATTAAAATTGGGCATGGGGGAGGGGGCTACTGTGAAGTTGGGCTGCTCCCTCAATATAAACATATAGTGTTTGTAGGCCTTTCAAAAGGTGCAAACTAATTTTATTGTGAAACAATTTAGTAATAAGTTGTAAGAAACGATTGAAAAACATGCATTTTTAAAATTTTGTGGAGGCTACTGTAAAGTTAGCCCCACACAATTAACTAAACTGTCACAAGTTCACTTAACGTTGGTGCAAGAACAAATGCAGTATAAACGAGAATTTTTGCGGTACATTCCGGTAAAAATGAGGTACAAACGATTGCAACAGTAAATTTTTAAAAGTGAGAAAGGGGACACTATGTTGTTGTGGTCCCCCCAAAGTAAAAATATATTTAGTACATCTATATAAACGGTACGAATGAAACTTTTTGTGGAACTATCTTGTACAAACGATTGGGATTATAAAAACATGAACTTTTTAAAGTGAGCGAACCAAGTTCACAGACGTCCGTGGTTTATAAGATATCATGAATCAAAACAGGTTAAACTCAATGTAATATTGGCAGGTGTTCTCTTCTAATGTCTACCCCTGCCTGTTCCACCAAAAACACATGACCAACTGTCACCAGTTTCGGTCACGCGCCAATGCGTTCCATCGAACAACTTGGCTTACACAATCCTTAGAAAAGATAATTAGAGGAAGTTTGTTGTTATTGCAGCGCTGACAAACCAACTTAAGGTCAACCTACATATTTTTGTGGCTATGAAGCTTAAGCGATTAGCCATATTTTTTTAATCAAACTATATCTTACAAACCATCCAATCCATCAGATTTTAAATAGACTAATGGGTACGGTTGAGGAAGGTGGAACTTAGTGGAAATATTTCCACAGTTGATATAGAGGAAGTATGATAAACTGTACTGAGGAAAAAAAATCCCCAGTCCACATAGCTAAGATTCGAACCCCAGCCTCCCCACCACCAGAAAACTATAATATCTTGACACTTAGTGAACATGCTGAAATATTTAAGGGTTATCGATTTATTCAGGCAAGTTGTATTTTATGTCTTATAAATACGTATGTTCAATGAAATGTTACCCGCTTCGGTGGCTAATGCAAATGCGATTACACTTCCTCTAAATTCAACTTTCCTAATCTTTAACCCATCATCGCAATTAATACATAAGCGTACTACCCGAACGGATACTAAGACGCACTACTAAATAAAAATATGTTCTTACTTTGATAGCCCTTTACACTTCTCTGTATATCACACAAACGAAAATGTTTCAAAACGTTCGGTCTCAAAGTTTTAACTACACGCTTAATCTTAATGGTATTTTCTTGATAGCAAAGGATAATTTGTGTCAAACATTTGATGAGCTCAAACGTATAAATTTTTAATTACTAAGGGATTAAAAATGTAGAAAGAGAATTGAATTATGATTTATTCTACGTAATCCCATAATATAAGTTTTATTATTTACTTTCCCCTGTTATTTAGAGTGTAGGAATAGATATAAAATTGAAATTTTAAATAGGTTAGCTCTCCTAAAGTGCTCAAAGCCTGGGGTGGTAAATGATTCATCCATAAAAACAATGGACAGTATAAGGAATACCATTAGAAATTAAGCGAAGATTAGTGTAGATTCATGCAAAAAGAGTCGGAAGAAGCCATGGTTTGAAAACGAGTGTTCAAAATTAATATAGGAGAGCCACTTCGGTGGCCACATGATCTAAGGCGCTAATCTAGTAATAGACTAGAGTGGCGATGATGGAAAATCGTGTTTTTTTCCTAAATAGTTTCTCACTTTCTCTCCACGCTAATGAGAGTACACCTCTTCTAAACTCAACCTTTTTCATTCCTTACCAATTAGCGTAATTAGTACATGAGCGTTTAACCCTAATGGGTAGTCAGATGCGGTGCTAAAAAAATTATAAATGGGAGGGAACAAATATTTCACCGCTTTGAAAGTTCTAGTTAAGTGGGCTCAAACACTTTTAGCCAGTGCCATATTCAGAAACGAAAAGTTATATTATTTAAAAGATATACTAAGCGATTTAAAACAAAATAGCGAAAAAATAATATCAGGGAAGTTTATTTAAGTACTATGGAATATAGTAAAATTTAACCAGCTAGGGCCAATTTAGTGAGAGATGAAAATGGTTATCTATTGGTAGACAAGTGCGATGTTTTGAGTGGATGGAACTACCACTTCAGGTATATTTTGAACGTTCATGAAGGATAGAAATTGGGTGAGTCTATCGACATTCATACTGCTGAACCAATAGTCCAATAGACCGGTATTATTGAAGTCAAATACGCCATTAAGAACTTAATAATTATAAATATTTAGGTATAGATTCAATTCCGGCAATGTTAATAATGGAAGGTGTTGATATGCTAGTAATAGAAACTCATTAATTTCTAAATTACGTGTAACCATGTTGTATTACAACAATAATGGAAGGAAATATATAATTATGTGCATATCTATAGAGGTATCTCACTACTACTAAAGTGCAACAAAATTTTAGCTAACATAATTTTAAGAGATTGACGCTTGTGTAGTGGAAATAATTAGGGATTATCAGTGTGGATTTCAACGATATAAATCAACAATGGATCATATTTTATCTATTTGGCAAATATTATAAGAAAGGTAGGAATACAAAATGAAAGTACATCAATTATATATATATATATATATATACATAAAATTAATGTACTTTCATTATTTATTTTTTTATAAATATATGTATATATATATATATGAAAAATAAAGGTTTATGGTTCAGCTAAACGAAACAATTTACATAACATTTTAGCTGAGTTTGGGATACGCAAAAGCTTGTCAAACTAATTGATCTATGTTTGATAGATACGCATGCAGTTTATGTACTGGTTGTCACTTATCGGATAGTTTCGATATACATAATGGAAAACAAGGAGATACACTTTCCCCGTTACATTTTAATCTAGGCTTAGAGTATGCTAGGTTAGTGTAAAGAGTAGGGAAGGCTTGATATTAAACGGTACAATGCAGATATTAGAATAAGCAGATTATTTACCTTTGTGAGGTAATAGTGAGGTGTATGTTTTATTAAATGTCGAAACTTTATTAGAGCCTGGTAAATAAATAGGGTTAGAAGTGAACTCTGAAAAGATAACATATTTGATCACAAAGAGAACATAAATCGTGGATGATGATTCAGACATTACTGCATACAAACATTTATTTGACAAGGTTAATGATTAAAATATTTATAAATATTCATAGCTAGCAATAACGATATTAGATTAGAAATTAGGAAAATAATACAGTTGAGAAATGCGTGCTGTTGTTTGATCGGTAAATAGTAAGTTGTTGATATATATCTTCTGGTGTAGAGGAATGTTAAATTCACATTATACAAAACAATAATTTTACCGGTCGTTCTCTATGATTGTGAAAAAAATTGTTTCTTGAATTATAATAAAAAAATAAACTTAGGGTATTTGAAAACAGGGTGCTGTGTATTTGTTGAGAATATTACATAATTATGAGCTACATACGTTGTATCATCCCAAGATATTGGTAGGCTAATCAAATCTCACAGATAATGGCAGGAAGGATATGTACTGTGAATATAAGAATCTAGAACCAGCTTTAGTGTATTTACTGACACATCTAATGGGAAGAGACCATTGGTAAGACCTATATGCAGATGCAGATAACATTATAATGGACCTGAAAGAGGCTGGGTCTAATGAGGTGGACTGGAATTGAACTAGCTCAAGATAGGATGAAGTGGCCTACTTAATATGTTGCAGCAATAAACTTTAGAGCTCCCAATGCAATAGTGTAACTATTTAGTTAGTTTATTTTAATAGTTCTGAGTGGAGGGGGGAGGAGGAATGCCTTGTTTATGACATATTAAAAAGGGTCAGATTACAATAAGCTTGTGAATTATGGACAATTTTGTGATAAGAGGATTGGAAAGTTAATTCTTTAGAACAAGAACTACTCTTCTTCATAGTGATTTTTATTTTACATTATTTAAGTTCTACTTTCACAGGTAAGTTATAGTTTTTGCAGTTTAACTCACTTGAGTGATTTATTTTAAACCTAAATTAACACATCGTAATACAATTGAATCAATAATAGAATATTTTACTGCTGGTAATTAGAAACTAGTTTTCCTATTTGTAGTTCCTAATTTAAGGTTATATTTTCTAAGTTCTTATACATCTTGTAGCTTTTGAGGTTTCAGTTATTATTCATTTTATATTCCAACCAATGCAGGGTTTTATCGTTTAGTAAAGTTTTATTTAAAGTCAATATAATAAAACCTATTATTTATTTTAGGTTTGATAATGGTGCTGTTCAATAGTAAATATGTCCTTCAGAAAATTATCTAGTAGGGTCTTTAAAGTTTTTCATATTTTAATAGCTTAAAATAGAATTTATTTTAAATAAGGCCTTAACACAAAGATACACAGAAAGACTGGTCAAATTTGATTACTAAGACTTCGAGATGCATAGTTTATAGAACACACTTTGACAAATGAAATATAAAGTATTGTTCTTTAAATTCTTACACAATACATGGCTATTCTTTTAATATTTTGAAATGTTATACACATATACATTAAAGCATTTGCAATAGACCATTTTATGGAATAGTGTAGTTTTAAATAGATATTTTGTTTTCAATTTAAATATATGAATACTAAAATACAATAATATATTTTTAAACTCTAAGTATATGTATACTAGTAATGAATATAGTTAAAATGGGTCACGTTGGCTTAAGTCACCGGTATTTCAAGAAAATATGATTAAAAAAATACATTTTCTGAAGTATATTTTACAGGCAAGGTCCGTCAAACTTACAGTAATGTTGTTGTATAGAGAAGCCTCCAGGCCTACAAACTACCAATCGTAAACGGGACTAGTTCCAAAACATCAAAAACATCACATCTTTCACACACGCAAGTGAACATCGACATTTGTCATTTCCGGTTGAAATAGCGGACAAGGGCTTTCAGATCCGTCCAAACTTGGGGTCACTAGTTCGACCACTTGTATACTTTCCGTTACAGTTAGTTGGAAGTACAAGCCAACATCCTCTGAATTATATTATTATGCTTGTTGTGATCTACTGTAAAGTACGTAGGATATTTGGAGGAATTTAAATATGAAAAGAAATGTTAAGGATATGACTTATTGTAATTAGCTTACTAGCTTCTAGAAAGTTTCAAAATTTTGGTTCTAAATACAAATTATCTGCACCAAAATTGTAAATCATATAAAACATATCCACTAATTCGTTTTCAGCCACAATTCAAAAAAGTAACACATATGTGGAGAACAAGTAATTGTGTACAATATTTTAAAGTAAAAATTTATAATACATAAATGGTGTCAATATGGAATCTAACACACGCGTTGTTTACGACTAGAATTAATGAGAAGACATGAGAAAGAAGGTTTAGGTGAACTGCCTCTTCATTAGTGTGGAGAGAAGTTGGAAAAAAACCTAAAGTGCACCCAACATGGGTTCAAACTACTTCTGTAATATTCCAGCATTAGCCAAGTTCAATGGAGCCCTTCACCTCAAATTACTTTACCATCCATGCAACTAATAAAGATATTTAATCAATTATAGAATATTATTATTATTATTATTATTATTATTATTAGCACCGCGTCTTACTACCCGATTGGTTTTTACGCACTTAGCTAATGTGTAATGGAAGGGAAGATAAATTTGTGCCAG
Organism: Timema podura; assembly: GCA_033556935.1. Lineage (NCBI taxonomy): Eukaryota > Metazoa > Arthropoda > Insecta > Phasmatodea > Timematidae > Timema > Timema podura. Next base: position 63,093,646 of record JAVRXN010000010.1, on the reverse strand, counting down.
GACTAAGGATTGAACCCCGGACACTAGCACAGAAGTCTGACACCTTACCCCTAGACCACCAGGTCACCCATTAGTAGAATATTCTTAGTTTAAGTAATCATGCCACATCGTTTAGTTTTTCCCAAATAAAGGTATCTAGTTGAGCTTAATATTTAAACAGCGGGCACACGGATGTAACTATTATTTTATAAAATATCTTGTACCCTGGAACTATTCTTCTAGCATGTATTTAGCTTTACATCTCCAAGGATCAAATCAACGTATCCTTCGTTCAGATGTTTGCTAAGATCTTGATAAATACAATTAACTACTTTTTAGAACTGGGGAAAAGTCTCCATGCTTATTACCTTTTTTGTGTCGTGGGTTCATCTTGTCTTATAGTACTCGGCTAATACAAACTGTCACAAAAACCACAATAATTCTCATTAAAATATTATATTTTGCATCATTTCAGGGAATCATGTTTACTGTCATCTAAATTCCAAAATTCCTTGAATTATAAAAAGTTTGTAAGACAAAAAAGTTTACAATAAAACTTTAATGAATACAAAACTAATAATGAAATGTTAATTTTAATCATGGAGCTACGGGATTAAAATTCATATCTTACGTTATTTGTCTATAAACGTTTATAGTTAACCCATTATCTGACCAAGTGTGTTACACATTGAACATATTCTTCATTAAGGGGCCCAAATTTGTAAGCAAGGAATTTCTGCGCAGACCATATTAAATTAAATTATACCCGCATAGTTGGCTACATGGTCTAACGCGCTACACTCACATTTGACTAGAGTGCCGATGATGGGGAGATCAAGGATCGAATCTATGTCGAGTGTAATGAGAGTGGTTTTACTAATCTTTTTCCAACTCTTCTTCCGCGGAAATGAGGTTACAATTCTTCTAAATATAACCTTCCTTATCCCTAAAAACATTAGAGTAGTTAGTACATAAGCGTATAAACCGAAACGTTAGGAAGACACAGTGTTATATAAAAAAATTGTACGATACGTTATTTTAAAATATGATTCACACCAAAGTAGAATGATTACAAAAAGGCTAATTTTTCTTTAAAAAAACCCTTTATTATGAGTTTTAATAATATAAAAAAGTGTTAAAATGTAGTAGCTGCCTTTTTTCAACGACTTTTAAACCATATTTGTAGAGCTATAGGACGAGGCTTGATGAAGAAGGGCTCTAGATTAAACCTTCCCCTAATAAATACAGTCGTTTTTGGATAGGCTCAAAACAGAAATGGCAGCGAGTGCAACATATGATGCAGCAAAAACTTCTGAATGAGCTTTTCCAGAGAATATCTCAATCAGCTCCAGCAACGTGCCAAATGATCAAAGGAGCGACCGAACTTCAAGGCAGGGGATATGGTTCTCCTCCGAGCTTGCCCCCCCCCCCCCCCCTTAATGGAAACTAGCTCGCATCGTCGAACTCCATCCTGGAAGCGATGAGTTGAAGTGAGTTTACACAATCAAAACATTATCGGCAATGTCAAAGAGAGCCGTTGGAATTCTGTAGATACCTTCAAAGGAGAAAGAAAGGCATTCATAATAGAACAAATTATATTGTATATTTTCACAACTCTAGTTGACTTTATTGTTCAGAGATATTTTAAACATTTATTATTCATTGACCATTTTATGTGCTTTTAATTTGCATTGGGATGTGTATTATTATTATCATTTGTATTTATTGTGTCATCAAAATATTCAGGTAAGAGTGTTAAGAGTATTTTCTTTCAAGGTGGATGGCATGTTTGGTCGTATGTGATAAAAGTGCTTGCTATTGCCACTAGCGGTCGGGCAGCTGTGTTAGATGTGAAAGTAGAGTGGACTCCTGGTCGAGGAGTCGATCAGACTGGTTTAAAATCAAGTGTCGTGCAGACGTATTAGAAAATATGTATATAGTTCATTTTTCAATGAATTTACAGAACATTAGATTATCACATAGATTAATAAACATTTGCAACACTGTTTTATCATATACTGGCTTGATAATTACTTAATATTTATTACAACTAATATTAAATAATTGATTTTAATATTAAAGTTGTTTTAAGGTGAATTCGTTGATACAAGGAGTCAATATTATGGTTTTAACTCAAGTGAATTTATTTCTACAACTGTTGTTACGTACTCAAATTGGGATCTGTACGCTCTACTTAAGCATATTACTATCACAATAGACTTGATTAATAGCTTTGGGGAGGTTAGGGGTCAGATCCTAATGAGGTGTATTGTTGGTTATTTAATCTAAATATTTTATTCCTTCCTTACATGTATATGCTATAACATATCCTTTAATTAATATCTATCCTTAACCATATCCCACTAGTGTAATCATATTAAACCGAATTGCATTAGAGGTCAGTGTAACAATTCAGAACAAAGCTACACTTAAAATAATTAATATCAACACACAGGTTGCATAATTCTATTTACGAAACTGTACCTATGAATGGGACCACACTTTTTATTAATTTAAATTAATTGATAAATGTCGCCTAGACAAGTTAATCAAACCCAGGACCATTGACTAATCCCACCAACGTTCTTCCTCTGAGCTATCTTAGATTCCTTCATTGCTTAGGGTCTTTTTTCACTCATATTATAAGTCTGAGTCTGTAATGGACCTGTGAAATTGTCAGCAACATATGAACAAACATTAATATAGTAAGAGAGAGAAATTACCTAGGAAGAATGAGAAAGATCAGGAGAGAGAAAGGAAGTTACGGGAGACCAACCAAAGAGATGCTTTTATGCGAAATTTTACATGGAAAAACAAGAAAGGACCGGCTTTAAAGTAAAATCGTAACATTACATATGACGAAGCTAAATTAGTCACTTTAGGAAAAATTAACATTATTTTCCCCCAGTGCAATGTCCTTAAATTCCCTTCTAAAAGTCTTCATTTCGTCTGGTTTATCATATTTATTTGTGAAGAAAACGCAGCCTTTAAGCCTCAGTCACATGGGGCTAGTTTACTAGCTGCTAGCTACTATTTCAAGCTAGCTAGTGTTTTGATAGCGGCTAGTGAGGTTAAAAATGCTTAACCCTACTACCACTAATCGACAGCACAAGATCCGTAACCAACTCGCCACTAGCAACTAGAGCAAAAATAGCCCCGTGTCATCTCCACGAAATAGCGCTAGTGCTAGTATAAATCGAACATATGTTTCTCAAAACATCACGCCTTACACCCACAGATGACATTTTAACATAATAACTAACCAGAAAATACTCTACTCGCTGAAAATTTAACTATCTTCGTGTGAGACGGTTTTTAGTCGATAGAGGGGCTAGCTTGTAAATGCAGATTTACTAGTAGCCAGTAAACTAGACTCGTGTGACCCAGGTTTTAGAAGCTGTAAAACATTTTTATGTTAGCTATTCCACAAAAAAGAAACATCCAAAACAGACGGCTACGGACATATTTGAGAATTGGTCACCGCAGCATAAACGCCGTGACCTGGTAGCCAGCACGTAGAGTTTTGTATTATATGTAGGTGGCCATACTAGACAACAATGCCTATCGACAGCTACCTGATCTCCTAACCTTGAGAAATAGTCAGTGCGGAGTTGCCACTACATTCAGACGTTGGATTATTTGTCTCAAATTGGAGTGTATATTAAAATAATTGACAAATTGAATAAAAACTATTTGACATTGAATTATCTACTAGAGAAATACCAAACGTCCAGCTTTAAATGAGGTTTAAATTGCCTACTTTTGCATCGGTGATATCTAAAGAAAAATTTTGGGGGAAATTGGAGTTGCAGTGGTCAACTAATTGGGAAGATATAATTGTCAGGATGTTTTATCAAATGAATAGGATGAGAAAAAATTATTTCTTGTGTCTATGTTGACTATGTTTAATAAACTCCCAGTTCAAATTAAACTATTGTATCGTGCAAAAATGACGCAGGTTATGCGACATGTGCCTTACTATACAGGGCATAATTTTAAACTGGCATCTTTAGTTTCAGCTGGGTTCTAAGTAGGTTAAAATGACCCTTCTCCCAGAGAATTTGGAAATTGGAAATCTTCATTTGCCTCAAGATCATTTGCCTCGTCTCAAATTGTATCACCATCTAGAACGACTAATTTAACTCACTACCCCGAGTAAGATGCACAATTTTCTTCCCAACATTCTCCCGCATCCCCTGATACCATTATATATAGGGCTAATCATAGAATAATGAAAATTATATATTTGAAATCTGGATTCAAGAAATGGGGGAATCCTAATTTCACAAACAGTTAGAAAAAACAACTTTTTATTGTGGCATAAAATTTATATTTTGCAGGTAACTTTTAGTACAAATCTATGCTCTTTGTTAAAATGTGCTCTTTTATCTAATTATTTTCAATAACAATGTATCTTATTTTCACATAAAATATTCTGATCGTTACTAGAAATATTTATTTTTCTAGGTTTTTCTTCCATTTTTTCACTGAGTTTATTGGAATGTTTTGTTTTAAAGTTTGTTTTTAAAATCTATTCTTTGACAAATCTATTTTGGGGTCGTCATGTTTATCTCAATGCTGTAAAAAAATAAAAATATATAAATAGTGTAGCCGGACTTTTAACATCCTTATTTGATATAGTTTTGATATCTGTCTGTCCACATAAACTATTATACCAATTCTAAATATCCTAGAAATGTTAAATTTGGCATGTCGTTAGTTCTTTATAATTTAATATTTTCTATATAAAAAAAATGAAAATTGAATATGGTGCATTCAAAATAGCCAATCGACTTATGCCAGAAATATTGAAAATTAGTCATTCCTTTTCTAAACTGTAAACTATTACATAATTAAATATATTTAATTTGGTTTTACTTTTTAACAAATAAGTATGTATTCTCTGCCATTCTTTTTTATGTTCTTACTAGCTCAAAAAGGAAAGAGTTCAAATATTTTGCAGAGCTTTTAATACATAATAATATTATATATCTGTTTTAACATTGTGTTTTAGTCAGCACACTCCTCACTTTTTTTTCCTAGCACAACGTGAACCAATAAAGGATTAATATATAAATATAATTTAATATTTGGTTACCTTCCCTTAGGTTAGTTTTATATACCATAAATGAACGTCACTTTATAGATTCCCAGTACTAAAAACGGGTATACCAGTTGGTTTGTCTGTGAATTCAAATCTTTGTGAAGTATTAATTTGCTTCTGAATATGATAAAAGATAAGAATACCAAATAATCCATCTTTAGAATATTTGTATGTCAACTTTTTGTTGTTAGTTAATTCTATAGGTATTCATTCGATTGACACTGGATTTCTTGCGTACTCCTTATTTTTCAGAATACAGAGTAAGCTATATAAAATCACGCTAACCCCTTAGCGAGTGAAATAGTGTCGAAAAAACCAGTGGTAAGCAGTGAACATTCATCGCGGCTGTTATTGCGGGTACATAAGATGACACGTGATATGAGTTGGGATGTTGAGAAGGAGGGTATGGAGGCGAGACCGTGTTTATTAGTGAATCTTTGTGACCTATAAAAACACTGCTCTCGACGTATTTTCACTCTTTTATAGCATTTGAAGTTGGAGAATGATTTATGTATTGTTTACTGCGAGCTAAGCTACGAGCGAATGCTAGTATATTAATAATGATGTATGTATTTATTACTCATTAGTCATTACAATTAGAGAAAACATTCAAAGTATCGTATGTATAGTCACCTGTATACAAATGTGCAATGATAACTATGGCAGTTGTAATAATAATTTTTAGCGTCGCATCTTACTACCCATTCTGGCTATACGCTTATGGCAGTTGTAATTTCTTGTATAATATCAAAACATTATCGAATTAAAAAGTTTTTTAAACATATAAAAATGGGTTTTAATTTTATAAGTCTTATGAATAATTAAAAGCATTAAATATGATAGTTTACTGGAAATAATGTTGTTGGAAAAGATATTCAAAATTTATCTAGGGCTACATAAAATAATTACGGTTAAGACCCAATTTAAAAATACTTTTTTTTTTTACTTATTTTACATAAAACTGATAATATGCTACAATATGTGTTTATTTCTTATTCTGTTTAGTAATTGATTAATTTGTACATTATTTAAAAATCAAGATCATATAGACAAGATTGCCATCAACAAGGTCAGGGTTCAAATTCTGGCTGGGTCTATTTAGGGTAGTTTTCCCGAATTTGGAGCTTACACACCCCTTCTCTAAACAAATTTGGGTGAATTTCCTCAAAACTTACCTGCCTCTCTACTGGTTGGTTAGAATAATCATTGTGAATTATGATAACCAAAATAGGTAAGTAAAATAAAAACCAAATATTGTTTGAAAGTAGGTTACTTACTTATAATAATTTCAAGACTGACGGAAGTCCGTCAGTGACAAGTACTTCAACTCAGCGAAAGAGACTACCAATATTCTATTTACGCTAAAGAAAATGGCTGTAACCTCTAAACGCCCATAGAGTTTATATTATTTGTACCCTTTTCACTTTAATCATTAGTGTAAACTGTGTTTAATAGTCACTTGTAAAAACTATAAAAGGAATTATAAATAGAAAACACGTTGTATTTAAATATATCATGTTTTCAATGTCAAATTATCTTTCCACATCATTTGATTTTCACGGGAGTGTCAGACCAAAAGACTTGGTAGCCTTTCAAATGAATCATTAAAGTATGGGATTATAATAATCTGAGGCTTTAAGATTTTGATGATCAGATTTACTTGAATTTGTACTGAGTACCCCCGAGCTATTTGCATATTTACAATTGAGAAGTAGAGATAAGTAAGGTAGCATTTATAGGAACTGTACCTATATATTGTGAAAACTTTAAGGAAAAAGCACTCTAAAAAAACCAGGAAGCTATTTGAGCAACAACCTACCTATCACCAGCAAAGAGGAAAACACGAATTTGATCACCTAGCTTACGTGCCTTTCTATACAGAATAAGATTTATTAAATCATATGTTCAAAATATCTGATTTTTTAAAAGACTGTTATAATGTTAGGAATGGTTTGACATTTTAGGAATAGTACACCAGTAATAATTTAAATGCAATTTTATTGTAAAACTAAAATATTTGTGAAAACCTTGCTTGTTACTACTTACTTAGAACAAAAAATCAATGCCCACCTGAAAAAGCAAAAAATATTGCAAAGTATTTTAAATTTAGCATGCTTGAATTCATAATGATCAAGTTCATATAAAATTCACTGAAAACACAATAACCATCAAAATATTAACATGAACGACATTACAATTTACTAGTTTAAACGTGATCAATATGATGCTGGATGATGAATAATTTAAAAAATATATGACATTTTTAAATTTTAATGTTTAAGAACTCATCAGTACCGGTTCCTGTATCACTTATTAGTTTAAAATCTAAACCTCAAAACATAGTGTGTTTGAAATGGTTAATTCTCTTGTATTCCCACAGGCTTCCTCTCACGCATTTATCCTTCACCTCTTCAGTGTCTATTAACTCTGTCACACCATAATTAGCCTATATATGTTAGCGAAAAATAATAGAACAAATGTCTTAGACCATAGAACTTATTCGTTTTGGACATAATGGGTTTTATCTCTAAAGCATTACTATACACTCCTCTCCCAGCATCCCTTCTATAGACTCATTTCCCCTCATTCATTCCCTCCCTGGTTCCCCTACTCTTTACTTCCATAATGTTTTCCCCGACTTGATTTATTTTATTGCTTTATAGCTAATGTTAATGTTTATTTCTCTAAACTACAAGAAAGGGGTAAGTTGGTCTTCTAGTCCTTTCCCCCTTCCTACTTCAATGTTGAAGATACAAAAGCATTTCGCACAGTAACCTGGATACTGCCAGAAATATTTTGGTTGTCATTCTATTAGCTACTATTAGAAAAGATAACATGGATTTTACATGTTTTCTGTTATAAATGAAAAACCCTCATGTTAAGACATTTTCTTTGTTTTTTCTGTGAATGTAACTCAAATATAAAATATTAATAATTATATTTAAGCTAAACTAGTTTATAGTAGGACTATAAATACTCACAGTGATGGCTCCAGTCAGGTCCACTACAGGGGGGTAGGGGGGACTATTGGTAGTAACATGGTACCCGACCTGGGCTCGCTATCTAGATTAAGAAGATTAAAAAAAATTTGTAGATGGAAAAAATACAAATTAGAATATGAATGACAAGCAATAAAATTCTTATCCATATTAAAGAACAGTGTATGTCCAGCCCACCAGTCAGGGTCGAAAATAGAGAAACTTAATGGTATTTATAACTCACTATTATATAATTCTTGTCTTGTCCTTCATTTCGAAGTGTTTGAAAGTTTCGACGTAGTCTATTGTTTTTGTACTGAAACTAAATTTGTCAGACAAAGAGGGTCGGGCAGTAAATCAATTTCAATTTAAATACCTCATCGTGCGCGTAACATTTCAGTGTTCAGTTAATTTATGTATTAATTTTTGTTCATTGTCTTTCTTTTATAAAAGTGACAACAATTTTTTTTTTTAAGTTAGAATCCAAAGTCAAGCATTGGCTTAGAAACAAGAGGGGGGATTCCCCCTCTGTAAATGACTTGTCACCCCTAGACTTGAATAAACTCCCTTCACCTAGAATAAACTTGCCCCTCTTTAGATTTATCTCACCTCCCTCTGATATTATTAAATATGAAGCTGAAAATTGATTTGTATAAAACCTCACATATGTTCTAGAGCCATCCAATATTCAAAAATTTGTTGATAGAAAACCACTCTTAATAGATTCTAAAGGGATCCAATCATTAAAATTGCTAGAGGAATAAAGTTCAAAATAGCTTCCAAGAACACCCTATTTTTCAAAATTAGTCTGAATATTCCCATTCTGAAAAGCTTAAAGAATAATATAATTTTAAATTATTTTTTAGGCTAGAGCACTCCAAATAAATTCTAGAGTAATACAATTTTAAAATATTTGTTGGAGTAAGACCACTTTAAATAACCGTTATAAAAGGCATCTAGCCCAAGGCGAAGACCACTTTAAATAAATTCTAGAAACATTTAAATTTTAAAAAAGCTCTGCATGTCCAAATAATTTGTGTAAGAATCTAGTTTTCAAACATTTTTCAAGAGTAGACCTGAGAGGACCACTAAAAATAGCTTTTAGGAAAATTCAATTTTCAAAAAGTTGCAGAAGGATGTTTAAACATTTAAACAATAAACATTTGTTATTAAGGGCATTTAAGTTTCAAAAATTTTCTGGAGAAGAATCACCCTAAATCGCTTCTAAAGCAGTCTAATTTTCAAAATAATTTGAGTGAGAACCTCTCTAGATAACTTCTAGAGGAATTCCGATTTAAAAAGGTTTATGATAAAGACCATTACAAACGGCTTTGATGGAAGTTTTATTTTTAAAAAAAATTCATATAAGGACCACTGTAAATATTTTCTGGACATTTGACGATGGATGGATCATAAGCCCCTCAAAAATTATTTCTTTTTTATAACTGCTCCCTAGAAAAATAAGGTTTCGCTGCCACTGAAGTTAAATATTTAAAAAAGAGAGTCTCCGAGCTTTGCCCCTGGTACCAGGCCCGGTTTGAGCACCTGGCAGGCCTTGCTCTAGCTTATGTTGTTTTTACTTCAAACCACTAATTTATACCAAGGTGTCAACAGTTTTGGAAATAAACGCTTTCAGACCTACTTTGCACTCTAAAACTATAAAAATAATTTTAATAACCTTTATATAAGTTATAATTTCTCTATTGGAAAAGCTCTTTCTAAAAACACTTATCTTAACTGGAGGAAACAAATTTTGAAACATAAAAGAGAGATCTTGGTTTGTTTATTGAAATATAGTTATTTTTTCCAACAACCCAGTCTGCGTGCCAATGTTACTCAAACTGTATAAAATAGTTTTTTATATAAAACTGTTTTTCAAAAGTAAAACGCAATTCATTAATTAACATTTATAGAATTGGACCCGCTTTTAAAAAAGGTGACCCCCAAAATAATATAATATTTATAATATAAAAAAAAACGTGTTAGTAGATTGTCAGGTCTATAAATAATTAAGCTACAATAAAATTGTTTTTTTTATCAAGAATAAAATAAATTACACCTACTTTATATACACTTTATATTTTATATCAACGAATGATGTACAATCTTTTAAGAAAATATTATATTAATAAAGAGATCTGAGATCAGTGTACTTACACATATATTTAAGATATAATATATGAGCTATTCCCCTTAACTTCCAAATTATCTTCCATGGTAGTATTATAAACATTTATGGGGTAAGTTTTTAGTAAACTGCTTCTTAGTATCAGTCCAGGCCAAATTAATATATACACTAATGAGGTAAGGATGATGAAGATATAATTTAGAGAAAATATTTATTTGCATTTGGGTGGAGGGAGAGTAAAACCTATTGTGAAAAATTCTCTCCATACACCAGGCAGGGATTTTAACCCTTACCTTTTGGTCACTGGTTTACCAAACCAGGTGATCTTGATGCACTAACCCATGTGTCTATTGACATGTATGGTAAGTACCTTTGGTTTAACCTGAAAGGTAGCAAGTATACCTTGCATGATTTCACTATTACGCAGCTTATAAGAATGCCCTACAATGTAATCTGTCAAGGTAAATGGAGTGTACTTTGGACCGTTAGGATTGTACTTAATTAGTGTCTTGATCAATTTAATTTATGCTAAATATATTATTTACATTATAAGTTTGCCATTTATAAGCCAAATCTCTTTTTTTAAAACAATAAAGTTTTAATAAATAACAAGGACTAAATCACTAAAAGGACAGTTTTAACTTCCTCTAGGTTCATTTAGGAGAGTATCCTGGGGATTATTTT
>JAVRXN010000010.1:62895273-63077773 GCA_033556935.1 Timema podura | reverse complement strand
TGAATATCTGTCATGAACATGTTGGCATTATCTAACAAACTTTTTAAATCAAGAGAAAAATTTGTCACTAACCTCCAGGACACCCTTGACAGATATTCAAACAATGTTGAGGTCACCATGTGAAAAAAATTAAACTCTATGTTTCTGTTGGAGCAATATTTTATTTATTTTGGCCACAAAAGTATTTTTCCATAAAAACTACAAAAACACTTGCTTTTCCTCACGTACCCTTCCATTCCACCTTAAGGCTCGAATACAAATTATAATCGAAGGGCGAGAGCAATAAAATGGTTCTCTTAGTGCAAGTGTAAGGCTTCGCATGCGTTGTTGGTTCTTGTCAGCGTGGCAGAAGACAGCTCATACGATTGGTGGAAAGGTAGCTTCAGGAGAGATGTACGTATCCGTTAACTATTCCATGAACTTTGTTAAGCGTTCATCAGTATGTGCCACAGATATCAGGTCAAAGACAAAACAGTCCCCAACTTCAGACGGATCTAAGAAAACAAACTAGAACACCATTTCTCCCATTGGCCAACCTGGTTTTAGCCTTCTAATATGTGGACAATCCTGAAATTTGGACCTTTCTCTACAGCATTGTGAATAACTTGTTCAAAATCCACAAAGATCTCATAAGGTTGTTTGGGCCGATGAAATTCTGAACAGAGTTCACTAATTGTTTTTAAACCTTTTGTGTAGGTCGCTTCTTTGTTATTTGAAGAAGCAAAAGAACAAGGGGATATACGATCTGTCAAATTATCCATGAAGAGTGAATAATTGGAAGAAACATGTTTGAAAAAAATTCAATTTTATCCATTATTAAAATTAGTTCGTAAATCATTAAAAAACTTAAGCTTATAATAAATGTCACAAATAAACAAATTATCCACTGAATTATAATTAAGAACGAGACTCTCACCTCTCTTTGCTAGCAGAAATATCTGAGCAATTGTGGAGTGAACTTCATTGATGTAGTGAGACGATTTGGCATAACCTTCCTTCATACATACATTATGTAATTGTTTTTACATCGTTCAACCGTAGATCCGAGGTTTCATTAAAACACTATCTAATGATTTTTAGTGGCTGTTCGCTAATGTTTTCAGTAGATTTACGTTTGGCAGCACTATTTACTTTTTGTAGCTCTAGTGTACTCTAATCATAAATCCCATAATTGTGGTGGTCATTATTCACTGTTATTACCCTACCATCAGGTTCGCCTAAAATCCTTAGACACTTAGTGGCAACCAATAAGCCAAGATCAGGTAAATAATAAAGCAAGACAATAAATCACCCATTATTTTTAAATATGCTTCACACTTTCTGTTCGCGAACCACTACTTAGTTTCAACACTCGTTAAATCGCGATATTCATGAAATTTAAAATTCTTCAAAAGAAGGATTTTACCACGTTGGCTAACTACTTCATTCATGTCGCCCATAAACAATTCTAATGAAGTGATAAGAAAAGTCTAGGGCGAGACGTGCTCTCGGAAAGGTTAAACATTTGCTGCTTCAGGAATAGCCGTGCTCACGCAAAAAAGTAAACATTTTCAACGTCGGGACGAGTCGTGTTGTTTAGTTCTACTAATCTCCTTATTTGGGACCAACCATGTAAACCCCATCCATTGGAATGTAATAAAATAAACTTTAGATTTGTATTATCATGACTGTAACCTATTGGGCCAAACAGAAATAATTATTTTATGGCAACACTTTGTGGAGGTCTTGGGGTGTCAGCCCTGTCGCCTTCCCTTGAGTATGGGCGTGTATAGAATTATGTTTAAATTTTGGACAAATTAAGATGTTTGAGGAACATTTTCTATGAAACAATTTCTTTTCCCATGAACGTTAACTTATTATTTGAAAACTGTGTGCTTTTGATTATTATTATAATTTTACAGTTTTATAGATTTTCAACTAATTTTCTATAATTTTTCATATATGAGTTTATAATATCCACACCATTTAAGATACTAAATTAACATAGTGTTTATAGACAATTATTTTTAAATAAATAAGGATATTAATATACAAATATTAATGCATTTATGGTCTCATGGTTTTAGGATACACTGTAGGAATATATTGTTTAGCCAATGAGGGTGAAGGTGGTTCGAATCCCAGAAAGTTGTACTGAGTGTTCAACAATATATCTCATACGAAATATGGGATTATACTTCCTCCAAATTATTTCTTTCTCATCCCTACCATATTAGTGTAAATGATCATACACGCAATGAAAGGTAGTATAAGGCAGTGATAAAAAAGATAAACAAATAAGCACTTTCAATATTTGAATCAATATATTTCATGGTGTACAACTATTGAAGAAAATATTTGGCGTGTTCCATGTTTTGCAAACCTCCAAGGCTGGATGTAGACATAAAGCAACATGGAGTGATGGACACCCGCCATGTCTTGAGTGGTTATATGGTAGTGGGTGGAAGGGGGCCTGGAGCTGTTTGACTTGTTGACCTGTGTCACATCATTACGTCATGTCCGGTCAGCATCGAACATGGCAGGCGTCATTTCTTCTTGTGACGTGTAGGACGTACAGACAAGCGATTAATTTTGACTAGAGTAAAACACTTCACTAATGGACGACGTCAGTTAATCCAAACAATGGGTGCAATGACTCAAAAAATATTAACAAATATTTTTAAAAATAATTAATGAGACAAGTGCCAGTTAAAGATTTGTATCCTTAATTTAGTGTGTAATAATATTTTCAATTACTGGATAAATTACATATTGAAACTTAAAAAAGGTTTAAATTATATTTATTAGAATACTTATAGTGGTTCTTATCTTTTCAAATAAACTTAACAAAGATTATAATCCAAGGATTTAAATTACTAAAAATGTATAATATTTATTATTGGTAGTGTTTGACTCAAATAGAATATAATATATAAATCCCATCTACTCTAAAAGATACCAGACTAACCTTGAAAGAATACATTACGACCCTAGCTTATGAACTATACCACAGTAGAATAATTTATCTTACATGGTAAACGAAGGCTACATTTATTAATCCGAACTTTAATCACATCCTTCTAAAGAAACAATTTTCATAATTTTATTAACTTTTATTTAGATAAAACATACATTACAATGGATATCAGTAAAGTATATTTTCAAGTAAATACATCTACATAAGAAAATTAAATGGGTTAATCTATTCTGGAAGTGCATTGATTACTGACATTCCAGTCAAGGGCGAGACAGTGCATTGTGTAGGACTAACGCTTTAGAGGTTAATTAAAAAGTTCAACACAGGTGTTATTCACGGCTTAGGGCCAGTTTCACAGTCAGATTTAGTACGCCTCAAGTGCGGCGCTATACTAAATACAAGACGTCACCTACCTGAAATTGAATCAAATGGGCCAGTTTCATATGTGAAACTGGCCCATTCCATTTTGGTCTAGGTAGGTGTCGTCCTGTATTTAGTATCGACTCGCACTTTAGGCTCACTAAGTTGACTATGAAACTGGCCCTTAGTCTAGGAAGTAGGGAGAAAAGGAGGTTCACTCTCACTAGCATGGAGGGAGGGTGGAAAACCTTTCCAATGCATTCATTTTGGATTTGAATTCTGGCCTCCCCTACAAAAGTAGATTTACTATCGCCTAGAACCACACCTTGTTAAGGGCTCATAAAATAATAATCAAAATTAACAACAAAAATGTAAATGAAAATATTAGATTGGAAATATTGAATTTTTATTTTTAAACAAATTGTTTAGAGATCGTCAGTTTTGAAATATATAACAATAATGTAGATATAAAAAGATTTTTTTATTTCATGTCAATATTCACACGAACACACACACACACATATATATATATATATATATATATATATATATATATATATATATATATTAAGCAAGGGTTTAAAATATTTGCATCAATCTGAGTACATTCAAATACAAATATTATCATATTTGTAGCTATTCACTAGGTACTAAAAACAAATTTGTTTTAAAATCCCAAAATGCTATTTTATTGTTTAATTACTATGATAAATTTCTAAAAATGTATGTTCACCGAAACGTTCATAATTTCGAGGATGAATTTCAAACACCCAGTACTAGGCAGGAGTGGTTGGCGCTAAATATACCCAAATATAGAGATTTAAGTTAATAAACTATTATGCAAAATCATATTACCTGATTCGGTGGCCACATGGTCTAATGTGTCACTCTCCTAATAGAGTGGACTCACGATGACGGGGAGATCAGTGGTAGAATAAGTCAGGTGTGCTATGGTTAAAAAAATACAAAATTGTTTTCCACTCTCCCTCCACGCAAATACGTGTACACTTTCTATCAATTCAACCTTATTCATCCTTAGATCATTAGCGTAATTAGTATCTACAGATTCGTATAGCCTGACCAGATAGTAAGACGAAGTGCTAAAAAAATATATTAACACGAATATTATAAATATTTTAATCAAAATCACTGATAATATTTCAAATTACTTTATCACAAAGCTTATACCCCCAGACTCCATTAGAATTAATGTAATGGTTTTTATTTTCCACCAAAAAAACAATAAAAATCCTACAGGTATAGTAGCATTGCGATTTATTCTATAGTGGTATGTGCATTCGTAAAACTATAATCGCTCTATTGGCAGCATAAATCCCTCCTGAGTTAAAGATGGTGGCGTTATCTGATAGCTCATGATCTTATTTTGATCACTCATTTGTATCCGACGATTTCCACACGGTCACCACAGACTCTACCCTAAAATATGCGTAAAGAATGACCCAGGGCACGGGACAACTCCTGAATGGCTCAGTGGTAACAATATTTGCTTACTAAACCAATGCTCCAGGTTCAGTTCCCATGTTAAAATGTCATTTTAAAATTTACAGATTTAAATTTGTTTTTGATAAACTCACTGTAGAGATGATATGTATAAGGAACTTTCTGCTATACAATCAAACCCGTAGGCAAATATTCGATCTAGGAGGCAAAATATTAAAAATCTATTTGGAACATTAGATTTGGGGTGGTTGCACTTGTTAACAAAAAAATAATTAAAAAGCTAAGTCAAATTACGGATAGTATCTTCATAAATGTGTAAAACTATTTAATTCATATGGAAGATTCACAGGAAATATTTGATAATAATAGCAATTTCATCAGTCAATTAACTGGTTTCCAAGCGTATAACCCGAACGGGTAGTAAGAAGCGGTGCCAAATAAATTAAAATTAAAAAATTGGCTACTACGTTATTCTTTATTTGAATCCGCATGGTAAATAATATAAGTAAATAAATTTGAGCAAAGGTTTTCAAAATTTCACATTTTCTTTTAACACGTAGCGCTGAATGGTTTTTTGTTAATAATTTCATAGGGTTTAACTAATGTTGTAATAGAAATGAACAGTTTTCACCAAGCAATCGAAGCCAGTTCTATCAATCGCTTCAGTAATATACTAGTTAATCCAGATTTAATTTTAAGAATACTAATTCTAGCAGAAAGGGTTTTGTAATAAAATTCATAAATTGCTATGTTCCATATGGACAATGAGGCAATACCACATGAATGGAATGAAAATATTATGATGCCTAATTTAAAAACAAAATTAAGAGAATCCATATGCAGAGAAAATAACACTGATCAAAAAATTGAAACTTTTTTTCTATATCTGGTTTGTAAATGGGTGGATATAACTAATTTTCGTTTGCTGAATTCAATGGAAAAATCAGATTCTCTGTATTACGTCACATTTCCAAGATACACAACCCTAATACAAAGACAATATTACGAAATTAGCAACTATTTACCATTTTAAATACAAACAAAATATAGCCCTCAGAACTATTACTGTGAAAAACTTATCATTTGACAGGAATGATGAGTTTAAATATATAGGAACATTTTTAAATAGCAATAACGATGGCTTAAATAGCCAGGCTATTATATTAGTTTGTTACGATTATAGCCGCATCTAAATTTCATATTCTTTAAATTGATAAATGAAACCTGGATATGGGAATCGAACCCTGGACCTTTGGCTTAGAATGCCAAAACTCTAACCATTGAGCTATCCAGGTATAGTCTCGTGCTCAGGGCCATTCTTCAATCTAATTTTATAATAATAATATTTAGCACCGCGTCTTATTACCCGTTCGGTTTATACGCTTAAGTACTAATTACGCTAATGTATTAGGAATTGGGAGGGTTGAATTTAGAGGAAGTGAGCCCGCATTTGCGTGGAGGGAGAGTGGAAATCATTTAGGAAAAACCACCCCCATTTCACCCAACCGAGATTCGAACCTCGATTTCCCCGTCCTCTGCGGTTGAGCTCAACACGATTAGCGCGTTAGTCAACTACGCCACCGAGGCGGGTTATCAGATTTTAAGGCAGTCTGTGATAAACGTTGGAAATCGTCGGCTAAAATTTCCGCACGTTCACCTTCAAATATGAGTGAAGAATGGCCCTGAACACGGGACTATTTCTGGTTAGATCAGTGGTTAGATTATTGGCGTACAAAGCCAAAGGTCCAGGTTTCAATTCTCGTTTCCAGGTTTCTTTTTTCAGTTTAGAGAATAGCAATAATGATACTATATTAAAAAATAGGATAAGAGTACAGTCGGGAAATGCAAGTTTTTACTAGGTCAGTAAACTGTTGTCATCTCACCTGCTGTCCTGGAATGTAAAACTCCGAATAAACAAAACAATAATTTAACTGGTTGTTCTCTATGAGTGTGAAACGTGTTCTTTTATCTTATATGACAAGAACAAACTTAGAGTACTCGAAAACAAGTTGTTAAGGAAGGTATTTGGTCCATAATGGGATGAGGATACTATGGAGTGAGGGAGGTTAAATAATTATTAGTTACATACCCTGTACTCATTCTAAGACATTGTTAGGATAAGCAATCTCGTAGATTACGGTGGGCAGGATATACGGTGGGAATGGGAGATTCTAGAACCTTGTTCATGGTATATATAATGGCAAACTCAATGGGAAGAGACCATTGGGAAGACTTAAACGTAGATGGGAGGAAAATATTAGAATGGACCTGAAAGATACAGGTTGTAATTAGGTGGACTGGATACAACTATCTCAATATAAGGGATATGTAGCATTTTTTTTAAGTGCCGCAACTAACTTTCGAGTTCCTAACGCCATAGATTAAGTAAGTGACTAGAAAAATATATTTATATTGGCCTTTTTATATGATGTCTGGTTAAACCAAACCAGTTGTACACTTACTACAATAAGTGTTATGCTAGCACCAAATTGTTCCGTGCCAGTTTGCGATTAATAGTAAATTAATTGTAACTGTTACATTGTGTCCGAATGGTCTAGAGTATTTAAACTGTATTGATGTTAGTTGTGAATTAAATTTGTTTTGGTCCAAACAGGACAATTCAGTATGTACAGTTAAACTAATGGACTTGGAACGACCAATCTTTAAAAAAAAATCCATTAAGGATGAGTGTATGCTGTAACATCAATCTTAAAAATATTTTTTTTATCAATGACACTTAGGAACTCTTATTTCTGTTACCTTAACAGTTAACAGTCAAGTTTTCTAGTAGTATTTTGAATGTCTCACACTGCGATCTAATCATGCTCTGAAATTTCTTAAAGTAAAATCTGTGACTCTTAATGAAAAAGTTAATTTTTTCAAATTATATTTTAAAATTAATTTCAGTGAATAATTTAAGGAATATGCTAAATCTAGTGGCCCACTAGCCAACTACGACAATTTAATACATCAGGTTAAATGCGTAGATCACGTAGCATTCTAATAAAATATACTAACTTACAGTATGGCTTTACCAGGAGGATTTATTGGAATTCTGATAATTGTGATAGTATTGTATCTTTACCTAAATGTAAATAAGTAAAATATGTCTGCAGAAGCTGTGAATGAACCTGCCAGCCAGGAATTTCGAACAAAGCCGCCATCAATTTTATCAAATGATGATTCAAACCACGAACAACTTTCGATAGCTGGTATTATGTATTTCTCATTATTCATTTATAGTAAGATCGACAGTGTAATAGTTGTTTATAAGTTTTTTATAATTGTAGTTCTGCAACATTTTTAGAGGCTTTAATGTAACTGACTCAGATTTTGCTGATGACCTATTTATCGTACTCGTTTTGTAACATAACATTTTATGAAGTGACCATAAACTGTAAGCAACAACAAATTTGCCGTATGTGGGTTAATATACCTCCTCCCGGTGAATAAATACATAAGTATTTTGTATAGCTCGTGAGGCTAAGGAGTTCAAGCTCACTAGCTCAGAAGTTGGAAGTTCAGTACTAGCTAGGAGGCTTGATGCATTTAATCTTTAGGTTCTAATGGCGAAGGCCAGATTTCATGCAACCAACTTAGAGAATCATCACCAGTAAAAGGCCTAGAGTTAACTGACATACGTAGAAGCCGTGTGCTAAAGCCACCATACAACGTCATGGGCGCTAATCAGAAGATACGATGGACTTATTGGGTATCGACCCGGGTCCTACTTACTCTAGCAGGGGTTTCTGAGACGACGGTCTCTCTTCTAACATATCTCTTATTTTAGAGATGATACTTTATACTTTTGTAAAATTATTCTGACACAGTACAATTTTTAATAAACCCTTAAAGGCCAGTTTCGATTCATTGTTTCTGAGAAAATGAATGTTTTCTCAACCTCCACAACTACCCCTTGCAATAAGCGCCCATGGGGAGGTAGACAGCGACAATCATACACAAATATGTTTTCTACTGATATCTGTATGATTTCTATGATTTGTATGTAAGATGAAAATCTTTGTAAAGCATAAGAAGCAACGTTTTTGGATGACAGCATTGTTAAATTTATTGTAAATTGCTTCAATTCTATTAAAGCAAAAGTAAACACACAAAAAAAAAGACATTTTAATTGTTAGCGAATAAGTATGGTTTGTCATTTATTTACAAACCAATTTGTACGCGTCTAATTTTCGTCTCTCCCCACCAAATCATGAAGCAATGTAAATAATACAACATTTTTAAAAGACAGGCTTTTTATTTGTCAAATATTTTTGACATTGCTATTGCAACATTTATCATATTTTGGTAATAGCTTACAAACAGTTTAGTTATACAACATTATATTATGCGTTATAAGCAAGGAACATCAGAACTGTCCACAGTCAGCACGTTATAACTTTAAATTTTAATAATGAGTGCACTCTTATAGAACTAATCAGTGATAATGAAATTAACATCAACTTTGATCAATCAAATATAGAAATATATTGATATTCTTGGAGAGAGGTTAAGGCTAAATAATAGTTCCTTAAAATATCTTTAAGTGTGGGCACTGGTGTATAACACTCGTTTAAAATATTTGAATAGTTATAATCGATTAGTTATAACCCCGACAAAGTCTAATAATATTCTATAGTATTGGATCCCTGACCAGTGTAATCAATTCAATCCAATCAGTCACAATCAATTACAAATTTATTAAGCTTTTTTTATACAAATATATGCGATTGGTTTTTATAATAGCATATTAAGTTTTAATTATTTTTCACTATATGAACGAGGCCTGGGATTAACGAACAATCAAGGTTAAATTAATCATTCCTCTTTCTCAGATATGGATTGATGGATTGGGGACTGATTCTTTGTGGAATTCTCTTCCACAATTATGCAATTATATGAGTCATACGCTGAAATAACTAATAAGCCAACTAAGTCCTTGTTAAGATTTCTGGTAAACAACATTTTCAATTATTACACCCCATCTATCTACCGGGTCAGATTATACTTATTTAATCACACTAATGAGATAGAGATAAAGAAGATATGATTCTTAGGAAATGTACAGGCATTACTTGTACTTGCTGGTGGGGAGAGGGGGAAACCGTGAATATTAAAGTGCTCTTAGTACTATTGAAGGGACTCAAGCCCTTATTTGCCCGTCACTGGTAGCCAGCTTGAAATCAATTCTTTATCTATACAAGTACTGGTAAAATTATAAATAATTTAGTAGTAATATTGCCAAAAAAAAGTTTTATTAACTGTTTAGAATAATGAATACCTCTCTCAAAAGAGAGTTTATTTAAATATGTTTTAAATAATGTTTGAATTAAATGGCCGAAAAATAATAGATCTGCATTTAATTAAAAACCAGTATAATTGCACTCTTGAATTAGGGCAAAGAAAAAATTTTCAAATCTTTTTATAAGATTCCGAAACAAACTACATATTTCTCATCTTATGAACATTTTGATTTTAACATTCTCATTTGCTGATATTAATATCAATTAAGGGAAATTCCATTTAACAATAATCCTGGAAGGAATCCTACTTAATAGCTGTATTCCCCTCACTTTTTCAATAGTGCATAAATTCGCCATATTTTCCAAATGAATGATATAGGCCATCAAACTCGGTTAGAAAGGATGTATGATCCAGAGAGCATTTGCAGAGAACACTTATAAAATATTCTTTCTTTTTCTTCAATCCTTTTTGACTTAAGAAGAAGATAAAAGCGTAAATTATTAAAATGTATTCGATAAATTACTTGAAAGTCAAAGCTTGAAACTTTTTCTTGCTACAAAGAAGAAAAGAAGTTTTATACTCAACCCCCTCCTTAATAAAAAGCTATTTTTAACCCTTGGGCCCATGTAGCGTAGTGTAGGGGGAACTGTTCACTCAAAGAAGACATTCAGAAACGATCTGTGGGAATTCTCCCTCGGCCGGTAAAATCCGATGGAATATGCCAAACTTCATTTTATCATAAAACCAACCGAAAAAAAAGGAGAACTTTTTCCATTCCAAAATTCTCAAAGGTCAGGCTATATATAAGCCCCTCATGACTTTTGTCTGCGTTTATGCCAAAGTGTTATAAATCTAGTTGCATTTGAAGATAAATAGGTAGCATCTTTAATGAAAGTTTTGAAAGAAGTAGTGTGATTAACATATTATTGCCCTTTTTAATCTGTAAAAGTACTTTATCATTCATAGTACTTAATTATGTTTAATCACTGGACGTAATAAAATAAGTATATTGACAAATAAGTTAAAATAAATGTAAGCCTCTCTTTGGAGAATATTTAAAAACAAGAAAATAGTATTTGTAATTATATAATGTACGATAAATATACTTGTGTGACCTGAAAATAATTTGTTATTTGACTATTTTCTCGTGCATTTTCTCTCTATGAGTATCCGAAAATGTATTTGTAACCATCGTATTGGATTGATGAATGAGATCTATAAATTTGGTAGATAGACCTATAGGCACATATTAGAGTCCGGTTGGTTTGAAATGTGTAAAAAATAATGTATAGTATCAAAAATGTTAACATAACATAAGTTATCTATTTTCTATTAACGCAACTTTTATTCTAAAAAATAAATTCCTGAAATTATCGATTTAAATTAATATGTTAATTAGACATCTCTAAAATGATTAGTTCACAATGACCATAATAAACCATGGTGAAAATGAATATTAGTGAATAAAAGTGAAAGCCTTATACACCAACCATAGACCGTTATAGCTGTCAAGTTTACTAGGCATCCAAACTTGAAATATTATCATCTTAGAAAGTTGGAAAACTTTGACTGCAACTTTTCAAGTATTCTATCCAAGAATTAAGGTTTTTGTAGCGCGGAGGAAATCCATGACTAAAAGAGAAGGGAAAGAGAGGTCGGGGGTCAATGAAGTTTGAAGAAAATTAGATTATATAAAAGGATAGGTTGAGAGGATAGCGTGTGGTTACAACGATATTGGAGGTTCAAGATGTATAGATTATATTTAACAGGATAGGTTGATAAGATAACCTGTGTTTAGTTAGGATATCGGAATTTAAGGATAATTAAATTATAGAACAAGATAATTGATAGGATAACGCGTGTTTGACTAGGATATCTGTAGTCGAGGGTAGTTAGATAATAGAAGAGGATTGATTGAGATGATACCGTGTGTTTGACAATGATATTGGAAGTTGAACATAATTAGATTATAGAACATAGTAGTCAGATAAGATTATCCATCAATTACGCTAATGGTTTTATTAATTAGGAAAGGTATATTTATATGAAGTGTATCCGCATTTACGCGTAGGAAGAATGGAAAACTATTAAGTAAAACCACCCTCAGTACACCCGATCAAGATTCAAACCTCAATCTCTCTCTGCCATTGGCAGTCTAGTCTAATAAGAGATTAGCACCTTAGACCATGCGGCCACCGAAGTGGGTGCAATAGTTATTTTTAATATTTTAACAATTATTAAAGTAACTCAACTCGATAATTAACATATTTTTCATTTCATATTTATATTAATTTATATGCGACAGTAATATACCTACAAAGCTGGTAGGAGACGCACCTATCTGGGCCCCGAACTTAAAGCGGGGATTTCACGACCCGATTTAGGGACTCTAAATCGGGCCCGATCGCCGTCGGTCATGAAATCCGATGGTGAAATGTGTGCTCCTGGTCACGTTTTGGGGAGGTGACCAGGCAGGGAGGTCGGGAGAGATTCCCAACCGATTTAGGAAGGAAGGGTGGGGGTAGACCAGGCCCCCACCGCTTCTCCTGGTGAACGGGACGTGAAATGCTCCACCAGGCGGATCGCTCTGTCCGTAGTGTGGATCTAGATTGATTCTTAGTGATAACAACACGTGTTCGCACCTCGCGTTTTTTTTTTTTTTTTTTTTTGTATTTTCGATTTTATCTGATAGAATCTGCAGAGCAAATTGAAAAAGACGTGTTGACGGAAATGAAAGAAATGTATAAATCATACAAACTGATGTAGGACACTTCCCAAGCTTCATATTTTAATAAAGATGTGAGAAACCAAGCGTTTGCCTGCTTGCCTAACGTTTATAAGAGACTTAAACTTTAAGAGCAACGAACTGAGCAGTAGACCGGAAGCAAAAGATCGGGTGGTGAAAATACAACGCTCTGCCGAGGAGAGGGGAGAACAGTGACAGGGAGATCGGGACCAGGAACGGGAACGGGTGGTCGGGGACGCGTCGTGAAATCCCCGCTTAAGACAGTGGAGTCAGGTGCCCACCAATAAGGAAAATCACGAGTATTAAGTAATATCAGCGCGTAGGCCTACATTTGAGCCAGTCAAGATTCGAAACCAATATGTCTAGCGAGATTAAGCAGCCTGCGCTTAAAAACTTAACAGTTCGCTTATTTAATGGCTATGAAAACCGTTTAAGAACATAGCTTATTTAGATATAACTGTTTCTTATTTTACGAAAATGTTATAATAGATCTCAAAAAAAGAGATCACCCTTTTCTCACTTTTTAAAATTAATACTATTTTATAAAAATATATTTAATACACCTATTTATTTTATGTCTTGTGTTTATAATCTTCAATAAAAGCAGTAATTAATATAAATTTATTGAATGTTGACGTAGGTCCCCCATTGATAGAGAAAATGTTTTTATTTTTTATTTTAAATAATAACATTAGTCAATACGAAGGCCTTAATGCTATCTACCATGGTTTTATACAATATATGTTTCTACCACGTCTTACTACCTCTCCGGATTCACATATTTAATCTACGATGGAAAGGTTTGATAAAGAAGCTATAATATAGTATTTATATACCTATATTTCCGTGTTTGAAAAGTGTAAAATGATCAGATTCAGGTTTAAAATAAATGGTACGGCACACCGCACAGACTTTCTCTCTCTTTCTATAAACTCGTAAGATTTCTGAACGGAATAATGTACATTGTATCATCACCACTCCACATAAGAACACGCATAAAATAATATACAATGATATAGAATCAATGAGAAAAGAGGCGCATCTTTGTCCACCTAAGAACATTTCAAACAGTTTAATGTCTTCCACAAGGGTCAACACTTCGTATTAAAATTTCGATTTCTGGTTAAAATTTTAACATTTTAAAAGGTGTTGCAGATCTTCAAGTCATCGCATTGATATTTAATTATTCATTTATACATTTTGACTAATAAAAAATGTAAATATTGACTATTGAGTCTAAAATGGAGATAGATCATTGCTATGCAAACATTTCTCCTAAGAGATTTAAGGAAAAATAACATACTTTTTTTAGATACTTACTTATATTTAATTACTCTATGGCATTGGAGTATTATTGCGTTAAGACTTAAGTAGTATATGTTTACAACTAAAGATCACAAAATTGTATTAATATATTTGCAAATATCTCAGAAACTGCTGTTTTTATAAAAATATATGTCAAATAAAAGTTTTTTATTTCTAATAGTCCTACAATTTTGCAATGATAAGTTGTTTAGTTTCTCCAATAGTTGTGGATATACGGAAATTAACGCTTCTGTAATGTACCCTAAAAATCATTTTCATAGGAAAATGAAAATAGCCAGTTTATTTAAAATCTTAATCAACGCCTAGATACGAATTTTAATCAAAATCGTTTAAGCTGATTTTGAGAAAACCAAATTTTTCTCTTTTCGTCCTTCAGTAAACTACCCTTAATTTTAAGTTTTTATAGACACACAGAGAGACGGCATTGCAAAGACTATTTTTTAGGGTTCGGGGGGTCATGAGACGTCGACATCCATCAACATTTCAGGTTAGTTTTTTTTTTACGGTCGCAATACTTAAACTTTAATGTCCAAAAAGTTAAAAAAATTCATATAATTGCGTATATATTGAAAGTTATTGATTTTATAAAAATATGTTTCGGATAAAATATCTGTATTATAAATATATATACATATTTGTAATGCTAAGTAATTTCATATCTCAAATAGTTTCGGAGCTATTATAAAAAATGTTAATTTACGCATCAGACCGGAGCCCTTAAAACGATTTTGCCGAAATATTGAGAGTAGCCATTTTGTTTGGAATATTTATTTATGTTCATAAATGAAATTTAATCAAAATCGTTAGAGCCGATTTTGAGAAAACCGACTTTTTCTCTTTTTGCCCTTCAGTAAACTACCCTTAATTTTAAGTTTTAATAGACACACAGACAGACGGCATTGCAAAGACTATTTTTAAGGGTTCGGGGGGTCATGAGACGTCGACATCCATCAACATTTCAGGTTAGTTTTTCTTACGGTCGCAATACTTAAGCTTTAATGCCCAAAAAGTTAAAAATATATATATAATTGCGTATATATTGAAAGTTATTGATTTTATAAAAATATGTTTCGAATAAAATATTTGTATTATAAATATATATACATATTTGTAATGCTAAGTAATTTCATATCTCAAATAGTTTCGGAGCTATTATAAAAAATGTTAATTTACGCATCAGACCGGAGCCCTTAAAACGATTTTGCCGAAATATTGAGAGTAGCCATTTTGTTTGGAATATTTATTTATGTCCATAAATGAAATTTAATCAAAATCGTTAGAGCCGATTTTGAGAAAATCGACTTTTTCTCTTTTTGCCCTTCAGCAAACTACCCTTAATTTTAGGGGTAGATATCCAATTCCAAAAACCCCTCGGGGCAACCCTATGAAAACCCTAGATATCAAGTTTCAGCTCAATCGGTAAAATAGTTTAGGCTCTAGTTGGAGGTACAGACAGACAGACAGACAGACAGACAGACAGACAGACGGAAATTCAAAAACCACTTTTTCGGATTCAGGAAGTCATGAAACGTCAAAATTCATCAAAATCTCGAGTTCGATTTTTTTGACGATCACAATACTTTCTCTACCTGTAAGATAGAGAGAAAGTAAAAATACACAGTACACCCATCCGAGACTAGAACCAAGCCTCCCCTTTACTGTAAGTCATACTAAATTAGTCTCTCTCATCATACGAATGCATTATATTTATTAATTCGTAGCCTATATGCATTGTCAAATTTTTTTTTAACTATTATTCAGGCCTACATGGGTAATGGGTATGCCATAGAGTCATTAGTTTCATATTGTCTTGTTTGACAGTGACGTGTACTTTTTAAAAATTTTGATCAGCTGTATTTGTTTTTTTTTATAAATTATTTCTATATCTTGCTCCACGCAAATACGGGAACAATTATTCTAGATTGTATCTTCATCCATTCTATCCCAGATGTGTGGGTATGTGGACATGTAATAAATCATGGACCTTAAGAATTAGCACGCTTCAAACAATTTGTAATAAGTATTTATAAACTATTGTTTCAAATTCGTTGATAGTCTTAAGGGAAGATATGAATAACTAATATAATTTGCTTTTCCTACCCAATTCACTGGTGACTCAACATAACATAGTTATAGTTTATTTTACATCCATAACTGTTTCCAGCCTGAAACCTGAGATCTAACTCGAGATTTTGATGAATCTCAACGTTTCATAACCCCCCCCCCCCCCCTTGCAACCGAATAAGTGGTTTTAGAATTTCAGTCTGTCTGTCTGTGTTTACCTACGACTAGAGCCTAAACCATTTTACCGATCGGACAAGAACTTGGTATCTAGGGTTTTCATAGGGTTGCCCAGAGGGGTTTTTGGCATTGGATATCTAACCCTAAAATTAAGGGTAGTTTACTGAGGGGCAAGAAGAGAAAAGGTCGATTTTCTCAAAATCAGCTGTGAAGATTTTAATAAAATTTCATTTCAAAACATTAATAAATATTCTTAAAAAAATTATGGCTACTATCAATATTTCGGCAAAATGATTTTAAGTGCTCCGGTCTGATGTGTAAAATCTCACTTTTTATCATATCTCCGAAACTATTTGAGATATGAAATTACATATCATGGTAAATATGTAGATCCACTTATAATACAATTATTTTATTCGCAATAAATTTTTATAAACCCATAACTTTAAAGCTACACTCAAACATATATATATATTTTTAAAATTGTTGAACACTAAAGGTTAAGTATTGTGACCGTAAACCAATTCTAGCCTGAAATGTTGATGGATGTCAACCCCCCGAACCCTAAAAAGGTTCTTTGTAATGCCGTCTGTCTGTGTGTCTTTTTAAGCCCAAAATTAAGAGTAGTTTAATAGAAAGCATAAAGAGAAACAATATATTTTCTCAAAACTGTCTCTAACGATTTTGATTAAAATTCGTATCTAGGCTTTGATTAAGATTGTAAATAAACGGGCTATTTTCATTTTCCCATGAAAATGACTTTTAGGGTACTTAACAGAAGCGGATATTTCCGTAACTCCGCAACTATTTGAGATACTAAATAACTTATCATTGCCAAATTGTAGAACTATTAAAATATTTTTTTATATGAAATATATTTTTATAAAACCAATATTTTCGGATATATTGGCGAATATATTAATAAAATTGTGCGAGCTTTAGTTGTAAAGAGATACCACTTAAGTTCTAACGCAATAATTCTCTAATTCCATAGAGTAAGCAATGAGTAAGTCTCTCACATGTGTATGTTCTCTTTCTTTCAACCTCTTAGGAGAAATGTTTGCACAACAATGATCTATCTCTATCATCTTGGATTCAATAGTCAATATTTACCTATTTTATTAGTTAAAATCTATAAATTATGAATTTAATAACAATGCAAAACCTTATATGTGCAACTCCTAGTAAAATGTCGAAAATTTTAAACTGGAAGTTGACATTTTAATACGAAGTGTTGACCCACGGGGACCCTTTATCAATATTTTTACTTTCTCGCTACTTTACAATTTTGTGATAGTCAAAAAAAATTAACTCGAGATTTTGATGGATGTTGACGTCTCATGTCCCCACCGAACCCTAAAAAGTGGTTTTCGCAAAGCCATCTATCTGTCTATCAGTCTGTACCTCGGGCTAGAGCCTAAACAGTTTTACCGATTGGTCTAAAACATGGTATATAGGGTTTCCATAGGTTTAGCCCGAGGAATTTTTGGGAATTGTATATCCAACCCTAAAATAAAGGGTAATTTCCCAAAGGGCGGAAAAAGAAATTATCTATTCTATCAAAATCGGCTTAAACGATTTTGATTAGATTTCATTTCTAAACTTTGATCAATATTACAAACCAAATGGCTACTCTCAACTTTCGTCAAAATAACTTTTAGGTTTCGGTCTGATGCGTACATTTTGATTTATAATTTTATCTCCGTAAGTCTTTGAGATATGAAATTACTTATCATAACATACACGTGGATCTATTTGTAATAAACATTTTTTACTTGAAATATATTTTTATAAATCCAAAAGTGTTAAGTTATACACAAATATATATTTCTTTTAACTTTGCCAACACTTTAAGGTAAAGTATTACGACCGTCAAAAAAAATCTATCACGAGATGTTGATGGATGTCGACGATACATGACTCCCCGAACAAAAAAAAAGTTTTTTGCAACGCCGTCTGTCTAACATTAAAATTAATAGAAATTTACTAAAGAGTGAAAAGAGAAAAATTACATTTTCTGAAAATTAGGCTATAAGGATTCTATCTCTCTCATTTTCAACCGCAATAGTAAATAATTACCTATTTAAATGGTCAAAATTTATAAAAGAGAAATTTAATAGCAATGCAATAACCATAAGATATCCCCTATTAAAATGACCAAAATTTTAACAAGAAGTAAAAATTTTAAAACGAAGTTTAGACCCTTGGGGATCCAATATCGATATTTCGTATTGATTCATATGTACAAATGAAGCCGTTAATTCTTTAAAAATAAAATTAGAAATTCAAAACCCTGAATAAAAATGCTTTTACGTATGTTTAGCTCAATTTGTTCTCGGGTTTGCTAGTGTATATTATATTATGGATTTTGAGTAAATATCTCCATTTCTAAAAAATAGAGCGAGAATGTTCGTGCGGAGTTCCTTACCATTTATTTATTCAAGTCTTATATTTTCCACTACCTGCTTTCTAGGTCTGCCATAGCTTCATCTGACTTATAGTATAACTTAAGACTAGAACAGGCACAACATCCTGTTCCCGACCGTTAATTCATCACTGTAGGAGTGTAAGCCAACAATAAACCAATTATTAATTCTTCGGGCATTCCGGGAATCGAACCCGAGATCCTAAGTTCAATAGACAGATACTATACGTACTGAGCTAAGGTGTCAGATAACCTAATTATAGTACTATACTACAGGCTGGAAACCGTAATGTATGTAGACAATTTAAGAACGATGAAAATAGATCATTTTAAAGGTTTTTGAGTCTTAGGTATAAAATGTCAACCTTTAAAAGTTTTATTTTGACCTAAATATTCGTAGATTTGATGTAACATCTGTTTATAGCTTCCTAATAGTAAGAATACTTCAACTAAGACAAATGTATATTATTAGTAAATATAACTTTTAGGTTAGCAGAAGATAGAATATATTGGCAGTATCTCACCGCTTGATGATCTTTCATGGATTCCTTTTGATAAATAATAGCTCCGATAAGATATTAGATCTCTGGCCTAACAGTTAGTAATTTCTATAAAATTATTTCCGGAGATGAACGAAAGATTACCACTTCACTTTTAATAACTACTTAAAAGTATGAAACTTTAATCTAGTAAAATATCCTTTTTAAGTGGACACGCCACTGGGCTTCAAAAAGGTATCAGACCACAACAATGAGTTCCTCTTTGTTAAAAAGAAAAACATAAATCGTTAATAGTAATCGTAGTTTCCTGTTTAGACCTATATATACGTGAAATATATAAACACAGGTAGTCAGTCATAGCAACTTAATCAAATTCATCAAATATAATTAAATACATGAAAAGATCAATATAATAATTCAAGAGTAGGTAATATTTACATAAACTAGAGTATATTATGTATAGTAATTATTGTTCTTAAATTTAGCTAAATGTAGGGGATATATCGTCTTAATCTGATGAAATATTTCAATGTTTTATGTTTCTTGATCAAATAATACGTAGATCTTAAATATATACCAACAGTTGTAGTTCTTAAGAGGATATTGGATCGTGGGGCTGCCAGATATGAAAGTTAACTGTCCGTGCGAGGGAAGGGAAGGGTGGGGCATAGATGAATACGTCTCAGACACGTCATACAGTGTAAAGGAGAAATAATCGGTGAACTGACAAGTTGAAAGTCCCTTTTATTCTGTCATTCTCACAAACACCAAAAAATAATCTCTTGTCAGGACTTACAAAGCCTAGGAAGGTCAGCAATGGGAAGAAAGGATCAGAAAAGACAGTAGAAGTAAAACAATGTCCAACTATTTATTTGCTATGCTGGTTCATACGTACCATTTTTTTTAACCACAGGTACTTTAAAGCTTCTGTTAAATTTTACCCATGTTGACACCAGAGAAAGCTCTCGATCCCTGGTGTCCCATGGGCTGGTTAAAGACCATGTATGAAGCCATTCTGCCAGTCTTTTCATTTCATAAATACAACATTCATATTTCCTTACCTAATTTGTTCAAATTAAATATTGATTCTTCAGTAAATAAGAAAGAAATAAAACCATAGTACATTGAAAATAACCTAAATAAGATGTTTCCATAGAAATTCAACGTGGTCTCAAGAGGAAATAAGGAATACATGAAATTTTAAAGTGAATATATTTTAACTGGATTGCTCTGTCACCTAGCTGAAAATCCAGTATTAATGAAAGAGTAAAATAAAGACTGATGGATTGTGGTGTTTTTAGAGGTGGAGGGGTGAAAGGATGTAGATAGGGAGGAATTTTAATTGTGTCCGGCCAGTCTCATATAGTGATTGATTCTTTGAACTATAAGAGAATAGGAGAGGTTATAATTTTTAAGTCCTCAACCCAGTTTATGCTGATAGTGAATTTTCGTTGGTTTTATGGAATTCACAATGAATGCTTTGGAAGTTGACGGAGGAAATTCAAAACATTTACTCATTTGCTCAAATGATTCACTCATTGCAAGTTTATATAATATATATTTTATAATTTGGTCTCTTACTTTACATAACAAAAAATTAGGCTGTTCAAAAAAAAAAGGGTGTTAAAGAAGTTATTTGGTTCAAAAAAGGGATTAGGATACTTGGGAGTGGATAAGGTCACATAATGATAAGTTACATACCCTGTACTCATCACAAGACATTACAGATAATCAAGTCTCGTTGATTACTGTGAGAAGGACTTTCAGTGTGAATGTTAAAATCTAAGAACCATGTTCAGGGTACTGACTGGCAAACCCAATGGGAAGAGATCTTTGGAAAAACCTATAAGCAGATTAGAGGATAACATTAGAATGTACCTGAAAGATGTAGGGTGTAATGAGATGGACTTGAATAAAACTAGCTCAATGAAGGGGGCTGTATGTAATTAGCTCAATATAGGGTAAGGTTGCATACTATTTTTAAGTGTGGCAATGAACTTTCGAGCTCCTATTGCCATAGAATAAATAATTAAGTAGGTAAGTAGTTATTACATAACTAGCATAGGGGAAACTTTACATAGTAATATATTACACCTATCTCTAAATTAAAAACCCTTATTTATAATAAACCGTAGTTACAGTTATGAGGGCTTCTGGAATGCATAGAGCGATTTATAGTTTAAGTAGGCCTACTATTTTTACTTGTGCCGCCTCCAGATACCTATTCTGACTCTTAGAACTTTGAAATTTGGATTAAACTTAAATGCATTGTTTGAAGGGAGAGATGGAAACCATTAAAGAAATTCCCCTCTATATGCCTGGCCAGGATTCATATTCAGATAACCCCGTCACCAGCAATCCAGTCTATGGAGAGAGTTTAAGACCATGTGAACAACGATATTGTTTAAATATTGTTAAACATCCTGGTTTTATTCGTAATTATTGAGAGATAGCTGAGCCATCTGGAAAGATATGTACTTCTTTAGGTATGAACGTTGAGAGAGTGAAAGAGAGAGAGAGAGCTATATATTTCTGAAAGCCATGCAATTATACATTTTTATATTTATATTTATATATTTATGGTAAAACATATTATTCTAAATATAATCAATAATCTATTGTATTCATAGGTATCTATAGAAATTATTAGATAAGAAAGCTTAACATTTTAACAAAATATCAATTTAAAAATATTTATTAGTAGGTTAAAATATACTAATTATATAAACATTTAAAATTACGTATAACAATTAAGTTATCAATGTTACCAAACTAGATTACACTGAAATGACTAGCTTACCGTTTCCCTTTGAATACAAAAACCAGCTATTTCACCCTTTTCATAGGATAGCTTCACAGGACCAAAAAAAAAAAAAAAAAATCACCCTTCTCTGCCATCCGAAATATAAAACGAATTAAAAATGTTTATTGATTCCAACTCCCCCAACCCCTAACTTTTCACTAAACTCATTTTGTATTACAATTATGGATCGCAAATTTTGTTTTAATAAGTTTGCTGTAGAGAGGCGGCATATTTTTAGTGCACAAGGCATTACCCGAAACATATTGAAAGAGTTTACGAGACACAGTAGATATTTTTTTTTTTCGTGTATGCCGGAAAGGGGGGAGAGGGTTACATATTAACGAACTTTGTGACTCTATACAAGCAGATCCTTTTTTATGTGGATAATATGAAATTAAAATTCTCTGACGAAAATAAACAATATCAGATCCTTTCTTGTCTTTTATTTTTTCATCACTTTTATCATATATGAGTTGAGTGTTTCAAAGTATAGCAACAAACTATTTCCATTTTAAATATTAAATATGATAGAATGAAGGAACTCTAAATTTAAAAATATATGGTCCTTTCAGTTATATTGGCTTATAGAATTCATATATATATATATATATATATATATAGTGTATATTTATAATATATTAGTACATATGTATATATGTATATATAGTGCATATAATATTTCTAAACTTATATATTATAAATATATATTATTTATGTATATTATCTTATGTTATTAAATTAGTGTTTATAGCAGATAGTTCACTGTAGGACACACAATACACTAATATACTTATTATTAATAGTATATCATAATATATATAATGGAATGTTGATAAATGGCTATTTTAACAACAAAATATATCATTAATATTTCTAGTAATTATAATAATAGTTGTCATAGTAGCGGCAGTACAAGTAATTTTTATATTCTAAGAATTTATTTAAATATATGTGTGGTACAACTGAATATTTATTACTTGTTACCTGCTGTCACACACTTAAATTTCATAATATTTTAAACTATGTAACATTTTCAGAAATGCATTAAAGTTTAAATCAAGTATAAGAGCAAGCCTGCCATTTTCTTATTTCTTTTATTACCACTGATTTTGTTCTAATCCTAAAATAGCATCTAGCAAAATAATAAAGAGTTTTGGTATTTTTCTTGGTATTATTACTATCGTGTGTTGTTTGCCATAATTGTTATAATATATTATATATTATTTTTACTTTATTGCTATCTTACAGGTAGAGAAAGTATTGTGATCATTAAAAAAAATTGGAATTAGAGATTTTGATGAATCACGACGTTTCATGACCCCCCGAATCCAAAAAAGTGGCTTTTGAATTTCTGTCTGTCTGTGTATCTGTCTGTATGTACCGTACCTCCAACTAGAGCCTAAACTATTTTTTGGATCGGGCTAAAACTTGGTATTTAGGGTTTTCATAAGGTTGCCAAGAGGGATTTTTAGAATTGGATATCCAACCCTAATATTATGGGTAGTTTACTGAGGAGCAAGAAGAGAAAAAGTCGATTTTCTCAAAATCTGCTAAAACGATTTTGATTATATTTCATTTCTAAGCATTCATAAATATTCTAAACAAAATTGATACTCTCAATATCTCGGCAAAATGAATCTAAGGGCTCCAGTCTGATGCGTAAATTCTCACTTTTTATCATATCTCCAAAAAAATTTGAGATATGAAATCACTCATCATTGTAAATATATAGAACTATTTATAATATAAATATTTGGACAAAGCAATAATTTTCTATAAACCAATAACTTTGAATCTATACGCAAATATAATATATATTTTAACTTTTTGAACACTAAAGGTATTGCGAGATTAAAAAATTCTCACCTGAAATGTTGATGTATGTCGACGTATCCCCCGAACCCTAAAAAGTGCAATGCTGTCATTGTGTCTTTTTAACCCCAGAATTAAGTTTTGAGGTATTATAATTCTGCTGCCATTGATGAACACATATCTCCTGTTTTGAATGTCCTTAGTAGTTAAATCTATGCTCTTGAAATAAAGAACATTCGTGACATATTGCTCGAAATAGCCAATAATACATTAAATAAATTTGATTGTGCATAATTCATATTCATTACCTATATATTGATTCATTTATCACAAGATCATACTAGATAAATTATATAGCATGACGTAAGTTTCTATCAGTTTTGTTGGTTAAAATCTCCTTTGTTTTTTCTTTTCTTAAGGCTGGTTTATCACAAAAAAAGCACTTGTCCTTTTCATAAGCTGTATTTTGTGACTGAGTGTACCTAGCACTCTGTGTGGAGATTGAAGTTCCTTGAGGCTTAATGCACTCCTTATCGTCACACTTTGACTGCGGAAACCATTGCCTTTTTTTGATATCTGTCAATTAAATTTTTGTGTGTTACAGACTAGTAGCATGATCGATGCCACTTCACATTGTTCAGTCTCACTATCGCAAAAAAAATTTAATGCCGACATTTTTCATAATTCTATCAGTGTTTACCCCGAAATATTCTTAGTCGTATATTAAGAGAATCCCCAATTTTATCATAGCTGTAACTGTAGCTATAACTGTAGCTGTAACATCCCAAAGATGAATGAGAGCTACAAATGAAACAGTATGGCTTATTGTCTACCTTTCTTTTCTTCTAAAGCTAGTAACAAACACAGGCTCCATTTTGACTCTATAATGCACCACTTTGAAACAATAAAGAAAACTAAGGTGAACCACAATTTGAAAATTCATTTAAGCTTTTGTTTTTGAGCAAAACTTAGTTCTTAATTTTATAGCAAGAATAAAGAAATTTATGGAATGATATTAAATAATAATCTTCTCACAAGAACTGTTCAGGAAATGCATGGAAACCTTAAAATTAAATTTTTCGAATTAATTTGTATGCCCTATATACAAATACGTAATGATCTTCTGGTGTACTTTAAATAGAAACATATTTTGGATATCATTATTTTTATAAAACATATTTTGAATAAACGGATGGTTTCAGAGATAAATGGGAAAGAGTATTTTAAATGGTGGCCATTTTTTTTTTGCGTACTGCACACAGACGCATCATTTTCCAGAGTACCACAATCAAAATTTATCCCTCCAAGGTGAAACGAGAAGATTAAGAACACTCCCACACATGCATCACTAAGAAGTCCACGGAAGCACGTTTTTGTACATTTGACAGCCGACTAGAGTTGTACCAGATGCCCTGTTAATTATTTTATTTTTCTCTATAGATTAATCATTTAATAATTCTGGTCTTAGTAATCAAATTAATTAGCATTAGAAATGATTACCGAAATAGTATTTACCATAAATAATGTATTTAATCATATATTTTATAAATGTAATTGTTATCTAATATATTTGTACTAGATAACTTGATCATTATTAAACTGTATTTTAACTGAACGTAATTAATCTCTCGGTATTTTATAGGCTCTAAAATTCATTAAATAATTACCTCATTGAATCCTTATAAATTTTTATTAGGTACAGCATGTTTAATTGTTTGCAAATTATTATCATAAATGTATTAATATTAATAATTAGACTTTAAACTTTTTAATTAAATTAACTCTCGTGGCATATCTTCGATTTATAAACTATTCAGGGGTCTTAACTTGTACAAAAAAAATTTGAAAAAACTGACAGCAGCTGTGCCCACATCTTCTTTCCCTTACAAAGAAATAAAACGTAATTTAGTAAACTTGGTCCCTATCATGACTAGCATTTTTGAAAATAAACAAATAATTTCAATAAATATCTTGATTAAGATATATCACTGTGATTGTACATATTGGGAAAACACTTATCTCTAATTTTATTATTTTAAACTATTTAATTTTTTTATTATTTAAGTCACGCCTATGATTAATTGTTTGGGCCTACCTCACGTATCAACTATGATGCGGGCTTACATTCAATATAAGTAAATTTTTATAATTTAAATTAACCAATTAATTTAACATAGGATATTCTAAACTTTTTTTACAAATATTTAACAATCCCAAATCATTTAATCGCTTCTCTATGCTCACATTTACATTTTAATTTACTTTAAAGCCTATAAAATCAATAATCAAGAGTAAAACTCACTTTAATCACGTAAAAAGCTACCGTTTTAAATCGTTAAAGAAATTCATAATTGTTAAAGTTATATTTTAAAATTTTAATTTGCCTCCAATAGTATTAGCAAAAATTTCTGTCAAGAGTTAAACTTTGCTATCCGTACTATTAAAATGCTTTTAATATTTATTTATAAACATTTTTATAAAATTAAATTAGCTTACAAATATTTCATTTAACAAATTGCCTGACAATCAAACGTTTCAATATTTTTTTTTTCCAAACGAGATAGTTTCTGGATAAATTACCAGAAAACAATTTATCTAATCAAACACGGTTTGAAATTGATTTAAACTAGAACGTGACAAAATTCACTCTTCAAACTCAAAAAAGGAAAATTACTCTTTTTAATACATTATTATCTCGTTATTTTACATATATTTGAAAACATTATTCTTTACTTGATCTTCGTTATGAAAATATAATAAACTGAGTTATTTATTTTGAAACATATTACTTATAAATTAAAATATTAATGATAATTTGTTTATTTAAAATTGCTGCTATCCATCAATTTATTTTCTTATTAATTGTCAATTAGTATAAATATTAGCTTTATTAATAAATATTTAAATTAATCTATTATAACCTATTTGCTGATAGTAAAATAATAGTTACAAAAATCTATTCCCATAAATGTATGCATATTTTTTGATCTAATGAAAACATCAATTAAAACATAATTATTTATGGATAACATTTCTACGTAGATCTTTTAAAACAACATCCGCACAATAGTTATAATCAATTAAAACAGGAAAATTGTATGGAAAATATTTAAAAGGAAACAAACACAATATGGCTTTTACAATGAAAAGAGAACACAATTCACACTTTACATTGCTGCCACATAACGAAGATGAAATGGCAGCCTCTTGAAGAGAATTTATCGTTATTTCTCGGTCCCCCGACCTAGGTTTCATTCCATCGGAACTCATCGGAAGGAGTGTTAAACGCGCAACGCAACTTCCTAAACTTAAAATTAAATAATTTATTTTACATAGAAGCTTATGCTTTATTCTAAAGTAAATGAGTCTAAGTATGTACTACTTTTATTCACTTGGTACAAGTTAAAGAAAATATTGGCATACGAAACATTTCTAAATAGGCTGAGTCCTATTGATGACGAAGCTTCGCAAATAAATATGAGTTAGGCCTATTTATTATTTATGAAGGAGGTGTAAATGATTACATTAGTGCATAATCGGTTGACTGTAAGGATAAACAGGAAAAATGAAATTTTCCAATAGAGTTTTTTTTTTAATTTGACGCCATCAGGAATACCACCACACAAGTTTAACTTAAAATTAATAATAAGAAGAATAATGCTCCTGGGTGATTTAAATACTAAACAGAGCCTATGTAATAAAACTGCCTAGCATTGATAAAATTGGGTAAAAAACTATAAGCCAGGTAACAATGTGTATCTTAATAGGTCTCAAGTGAGTTTGTGTTTCTTACCGATATTTGATTTAGTATCTGTAAACATTGGCAATCTCTTTATTTTGAAATGTAAGCAGTTATCATTAAAACTCGTGTTCTCAATTACTATTAACTAGCTACAAGGTAAAATCTTGGTCAAGGTTGATATTTATACACCCAAGTCAAATGTACCTGCGTGGTCTTTTATTAAAGAATTCTATAACTTTTTAATAAAAAGGGAATGAATTTAGTTTTATCTCACTTTATCCACTCCTACATCATAAACATTCATTTTTTCCAAATTAAGCCTAACATTATATGCACTTATAAATTAAAGTTTAGGTTTTGTTAGGTTGGCTATAGTAATAATCAATCTGTGGTAGACAGGCCTAGAAACTAGTTCTCTATAAGTCAAACAAAGTTTATACTCTCAGTGTTCACGGCGTATTCCTCATATTTACAAAATAAGTACTTTTTTAGTATACTCGAATCATTTTTATACATCACCTATCAACTATTTTTTCGGAGGTTATTATGTAATAGGATGGATGGGGGATGTTCGAATAAACGTAATGTCCTGTAGTCCACTACTAAAAAGAAGTCCTGTCACACAGATAAAACGAGTGATAGGAATTCAAAACATTCACCCCACATGTTTTTTACCCCACTAACCGTGAACACCTTTCGTTTTATCTTTTTCGTGAGTGTGGATAAAAAAAAAAAACACATCCAAACAAGCCACACCAAAAAGATTTGTGTTAACGTCCGTTTTCCCCTCTCTTGTCCCTCCCTGTCCTCTGACGTTGCGATCTCCCTAACCCAATATCTGGGTAGACCAATATCAACAGGTGGAGCGTGGCCTATCAATACTCCCTCTATAGTTCACGGCGAGCATTGCTTCCACTACTGCCGAAATGTTGTGGTTAGGGGGGGGGGTTGGTGAGGGTCGGAAAGGGAAAGGTTGGGAGGGAGGTGGAGAATTCAGTGATTCCGAGGAATTTCGAGGGTGAAAGATGCCCTTCTCTATTATTGTGGTGGTCTGATCGTGTTTCCAAGGCTTGTTTGGAAAGGTGCATGTTGCCCAAAAGGGACCTTTGGTTTGTAGAGTTGGTTAGGTCAGCTGTAGTAAAATCAAACATTTTTGTTGTTTTATATATCTCTACCTTTGGTAGAGGTTATTAAAATTAATATTTTATTACAAATATTTATTTGCATAAAAACTTGATAAAAACAATGTTTTTGTTAATATTCTATTGACAGTTATAATTGGTCAAGGGGAATAGAACTTAAAGTCTCTAAATACAACTGACATGAACCTACCAAACACAATTGTGAATATATAAACAAAGATATCAGGCTAATCTTGTTTGGTTTACAAGTTTCAGGGAGGAAGTTGGGATTTTCTTTTCTGTCTGGTGTATGAGATTGTTTCTCTTGCATACTTTCAAATTCTATCTCCCAACATGTGTGGATATTAAACATTTTATATAAATTCTTCCTTTATAATTTCTAGAACAAATTTGTTGTATAGTTTCTAGTATTGCGGACAGATAGTAAGACGTGGTTCACAATATACTGAAGCAATATCTAAGATAGTGGGTAAATAAAATATGGCCTCATAAATATTCTAAAGTCTCGGGAACCCCCTGAAAGTGGCTCAGGGTTCTCAAGAACTTGGAGGAGCATTCATTGGAAAACGCTTTCTTAGATCATGTGACGATTATTTGGTTTGTTACCGGTTGTTTGAAAAGTGTCATTCCCCGGATTTAGTGATCACCAACATTGTCAAGTGCAACTAAACAGTTAGTCTTAACTCTTGTCACAAATATTGTGTTATTTAGGGACAATACAATACTATCTGTCTGATTATACATTCACAAATGAATGTAAAATTTAGATCTACATATATAGCTATAAATATACACTTATATATGCTACCCAAAATATATGTATGGTACAAAATAACTTCTTGGTGTGGTGTAAAATTGGGGTAAATGTCAATAGAGCAAAGGTCATTTGACCTAAATCTCAACAAATTACTTTAGGCCCAATGATTTTCTTTGAAGTTAACTTTGTAGGCAACTTAACTCTAGGTCAAATGGCTTAGGACGAAATGAATTACTTTAAATAAATTACCAGGCCATTAATTTAAAGTTTGTTTATGTTTTCCACAGAAACATTAGTTTTGACTTGTTAGGATGTTGCTAGTTAGCTAGATGTGTTTAATTTCTCACCATGTCTTACTACTCATTCGAATTCTTATTTCAGCACAGCTTCAACATCTACAACAAAGGGTAGTAAATTAAAATTATCTGCGCAAATTAATAACAACATACAGAAA
This sequence comes from Timema podura, assembly GCA_033556935.1. Lineage (NCBI taxonomy): Eukaryota > Metazoa > Arthropoda > Insecta > Phasmatodea > Timematidae > Timema > Timema podura. Next base: position 63,047,804 of record JAVRXN010000010.1, on the reverse strand, counting down.
AAATATGACAAAAGGCTAGTACACATTGAGTGAGCTTTATTTTGATAACCTACATGACCATAATCGCTATTGATCAACTTAAAAAAAAAAGACCACCATCTTTGCTCCTCATTTCCGGGAAAACCGGTAGGTATTCGAAAGGAAATAACTTAGAGTAAAATAAAGTGCATAAAATAAGGATTCATTTGCCGCAATAAAAATCGGATGATCCTGTAATGAGATAAGTATTAGGCTATTATAAATGTAGATAAAAATACATTTTTATGCTTTTCCGGGAAAACTATTGAATATATAAATGTAAGTTACACAAAAAAAGAGTATATTAATAAAGCCCTAATATGGACAAAATAAGATTAAAATAGGATTAATGCGAGTCGAGATATGCCCTAAAATAGCAATGTATGGCCACCATCTTGAATCCAATGTGGCAGCCAACTTGCCAGGTTGCTAAGTTGGCAACACCACTTTTTTAACTCACTGTGATGTACTCTTTCATAGGTACACAGTTGCCGCTTGTGGCTGAGTGATTCCTGCGACGTGTCAACTTTTGGCTAGTTTGTCCACCTACTACTAGGGCGCAGGTTATAACAACTAGTTTATTACAACTGAGGAACGTCATGTTTGGATCCTGTTGAATGAGGTTTTATATAATTTGTTTGAATATGAAGTTTAGAGTACTGTGTTATTAGAGGCATATAACTTTGATTTTTTTACATTAGAAAACAAGAGCTAAAAACAATAGCAAATTGTCAGAAACAACTCCCTTCTCCCCTCCTCCCCTCCCAATCTTCTCATAAACAGTCACAATTTTGGTTACCGTTTACAAGTTGACAATTTTTCTAACCGCGTATTAATATCCATTCGGTTTATACTATAACATTAATAAAACAAATGGAATAAGGATGAAGGAGAGACAATTTTGAATAAAATGTACATTCATTTGTTCGGAGGGAAAGTGGCAAACAATCTAGGGAAAACTACATCACCCGGGATTTTAAAACCCGATCTTTCCTTCACTTGAAATCCAGTTTAACTCGAGAGTAACGCGTTAAAACTTGCCACTACTGATGTGAGTTTTGAAAGGCAATGGCACTAGGGGGTAACAAATGAAACGTGGTATTCAGTGCCAAAACATGAATAAGGGTGTTGGTGAACTGGACTACCAAGAAGGATTGGGGAATGCTTCTTTTTACCACGATTTACCTCACAAGGTGGATTGGGCACTGCTACCTTGCACCAAGATTTACCTCACAGGGTGGATTGGGCACTGCTACTTGCACCAAGATTTACCTCACAGGGTGGATTGGGCACTGCTGCCTTGCACCACGATTTACCTCACAGGGTGGATTGGGCACTGCTACCTTGCACCAAGATTTACCTCACAGGGTGGATTGGGCACTGCTACCTTGCACCAAGATTTACCTCACAGGGTGGATTGGGCACTGCTGCCTTGCACCAAGATTTACCTCACAGGGTGGATTGGGCACTGCTGCCTTGCACCACGATTTACCTCACAGGGTGGATTGGGTACTGCTGCCTTGCACCAAGATTTACCTCACAGGGGGGATTGGGCACTGCTGCCTTGCACCAAGATTTACCTCACAGGGTGGATTGGGTACTGCTACCTTGCACCAAGATTTACCTCACAGGGTGGATTGGGTACTGTTGTCTTGCACCACGATTTACCTCACAGGGTGGATTGGTTACTGCTGCCTTGCACCACGATCTACCTCACAGGGTGGATTGGGCACTGCTACCTTGAATAACGATTTACCTCACAGGGTGGATTGGGCAATTAAACAATGATTTTATTCCTAAGGTAGATTGGGCACTGCTACTTTGAACAACGATTTAACTCCTAAGGTGGATTGGGCACTGTTACTTTACACCACTGTTTACTTCCTAAGGAGGATTGGGTACTGCTACCTTGCACCACGATTTCCATCCTAAGAAATATTGGGCACTGCTCCTTACACCACGATTTACATCCTAAGGTGAATTGGGCACTGGAATCACGATTTACCTACCAATGTGGATAGGGCACTGTTACCCTGCAACACGTTTTTCTTTCTAGCGTGGATTGGGCACTGCTACTTTTCACCACTATCTACCTTCCAATGTGGATCGGTCACTGCTACCTTTAACAAAGATTACCTTCTTAAGGTGGATTGGGCATTGCCACTTTGCACCACAATTTCCTTCCCAAGGAAGATTGGGCACTGCCACCTTGCACAACGATTTTTTTCCCAATATATATATGTATATATAAACATTGTATATATATGTGTATAAATATAAGTGTATATATCCATACATTTGTGTATATGCATTTACATATAATGTGTATAAATTAAGTGTACATATCCATACATTTGTGTATTTGCATTTACATATATATTTAATTTTATATATCCATATAAGTGTGTATATAGTATAAAAATATTTTATATATATATATATATATAATATAAATTAAATGTTGTCTGGGTATACTTATGTTTATTTGTCCTGAGAATTTTTAGTACTTTTCAATGAGCAAGAAAGCTTAAATTTGGTGAAACTCTAGAGGAACCACTGAGGATAAGCACAAATTTATCTGAAAATTGTACAGGTAATGTTAAATATATTTATTTAATTTGAGCTTATATTTACCTGGCCTAGATATGTATTCATACTTATCGATACTACTATAATTAAAAGACAGCTATGACTAAAGAACAGTAAAAAACATTACCTTATAAATTAAACAAAAGTTTGATTATTGGTTTGTGTGTGTATTATGTGATAACGCTAAGGCTCCAGAACTGAAAAGGAAATATTACTTTTTTTGTGCAAGCACCACGTCTAGCTACCCCTTTGAGTTATACGTCTATGTATAATACACTCATGTTTTAGGGAGGGCTAAGGTTGAATTTTGCTGGAGTGTACCACATTTGCGTAGAGGAATGGTGGAAAACTCTCTAGGAAAAATCACCCTAAGAACACCCGACCGGGATTATAGCCCTGATCTCCTCATTTTTGTATCCAGTTTATTGCGAGAATGACGCCTTAAACCACGCAACAAATGAAGTGGTTTGTTTAGAATTGAAATCCAAATATAAACAATATAAAATATACTTGATCATCTATTTTTACAGTTTATTTGTTTGGTTTTTATTAACATTAAGGTATAAAAATATATTTTTGACGTTTCACTGAAAGTAAGTTGATATTTATGAATTTTTGTTATATTTTTGAATGTTTGTAATTATTAGAAATATAATTTATAACAAGCTAGCCACACCTAACAAATGCTAAACTTTCACGCATCTACAAATTGAAGGTTCAGTTTTATTAGGTTGAGTAATATTGATATCAGCCTGTCAAAGACAGGCTTAAAAACTAGCGTATATGCATATATAAAAATATTAACATGCTATCATTATATTGGTTTTAAAATAAGTAGTTATTAAATTCTCTTAAAACTTTAATAAACACGTCATAGCTGTCCTTATAATAATGGAAATATCATACACGTGCCCTCATAAAGTTCTCTTATATAAATAATAATGTCAACATTATTTCCTAATATTCTTGAACATCCATGGGCAACGATTTTGATTAAATTTGAATTTATAAGAATTGATTAATATTATAAACAAAATGGTTACGCTCATTTTTTCGGCAAAATGAATTTAAGGGTTATAATCGGACTCACAAATTCTCATTTTTTTATCATATCTCCGAAACTATTTGAGATATGAACTTACTTATATTTGAAAATATGTAGGGATATCTATAATACAAATCTTTTATTTGAAATACATTTTTATAAAACCAATAACTTTCAGGCTTTATGAAATATATATATTTTTTAACTTTTTGAAAACCGCGACCGTAAAAAAGATCTAACCCTAGATGTTGATGGATGTCAACGTTTTATGACCCCCCCCCCCGAACCCTAAAAAGTGATTTTTTGCAATTCCGTCTGTCTGTGTATCTGTTTTAACCCTAAAATTAAGAGTAGTTTAGTAAAGGGCGAAAAGATAAAAAAAAATATTTTCTCAAATTGTCTCCAACTATTTTGATTAAAATTCGTATCTAGGCGTTTATTAAGTTTATAAACAAAATGGCTATTTTCATTTTCCTACTTAAATGACACTTTGGGTTTTTTACAGGGGCGGAAATTTCCTTATCTCCACAAACATATTCAAGATACTAAATAACTTATCATTGCAAAATTGTAGTACTGATTAAAAAATACATATTTGAAATATATCTTAATAAAACCAATAGTTTCGTAGATATTGGAAAAGATATTATTATAATTTTGTGATCTTTATTTGTACAAGATACTACTTAATTGTTAACACAATAATTCTTTAATTCCAAAGAGTAGGTAGATAAGCAAGTCCCTCAAAAAGTGGATGTTATTTTTTCTTTAACCTCCTAGGGAAATGTTTGTACAGCAATGATCTATCTCTATCATCTTAGACTCAATAGTCAATATTTACCTTTTTTTGATCTAAATTTATAAATGAGGAATTTAATAAAAATGCAATAACCATAAAATGTGCAACCCCTAATAAAATTTTAAAAATTTTAACCGGAAGTCAAAATTTTAAAGAGGAGGTGGACCCAATATCAATAACTTTTTTTTGTCTAAATATATTAGTGAGAACTTAAATTCTCTTAAAAAATCATAAAGTTTAAATCCATGATTAAAAAAATGTTTAGCTTAATTATAACGCAATTTTTTCTCGGGTTTTACTAATGTATATTATTTCGTTTCACATATATTACGAATTTTGAGTAAATATCTCCGTTTTTAAACACTGGATTAGAAAGCCCGTGCTGAGTTCCATATCATTTATTTATTAAAGGCTTACCATTCTCCTTAACACCATTAAAATTATCTTTATTTTATATTCTAGCTTTCTCACGATAATCTCATTAGTATAATCATTTGACGAGATTGACGCTTAGAAAGACCTAGTGTGCATGAAAAAATAATTTAAATAGAGGTAGGCCTATGTTTTGGACTAATACATCTGGAGAACCAAATCCATGCTCATCAGTCAATAGGTCTATTCATTACTCGGTTGTTTAAACAAATCTTACGATCAAATATGTTGGGTGTTATTTACACAGAAATTCAGAAAGGGCAATGAAGACCCATCCATTATTGAGTCATCTCAACACAATTCTTGAACTAAGGGAAACTAAGCGTCCACATTCCAAGTCCCTTGGTGGCCACCCGCAATTTACTTGAAAGCTCGTCCGGTGTGCATCCAAATTAGTTTGACTTTACGACTCAATAAATCGGTCACTTGACGAGCCGACTCTAGTCAGTCACTTGGAAAATGATCTAATTTCTCTCATTGACCAACACGAGTGGACGAGTTAGGTTGCCTACACAGAGAGTAGAGAAACAGTGACCGATGTAATAGGATTTAGACTTTAAAGGAAGGTAGGAGCGATTCATTAAATATAGTAATTAACTTAACATAGGGTGGGGGAAGAGGGGTGTGATCGAGTAATACATAAAAATACTTTAATGTGTACTTACCTTTGTGCGCAACGCCTTATCAAGTACGTATACTCTCAGAGGGAAGAAGATGCTTTATTTGAGATGGTGTGTGGAAGTTAGGGAAAGCCATGTTCATTACACCTGACTAGGATTCGAAACCCGACCTCCTTGTTACTGGCAAACTACATCAAATGAAGCTGATGCCTTAGTGGACGTGCCTATATATGTTGGTTTATTTTGCACCTAATACCCGTAGCCCTCGCAAATCGGTTAGAATGGTCAACTACAAGTTTACAGGACTTAGGTTCAATTCCACATAGTATTGAATAAAATATGCACTAATTGTATACTAATTCATCCTTCTATTCCATAAATAGATATTAAGTGCTAATATGGTTTATCAGGCCACTTTAGCTGATTATATTGGCACAAGTAGCTACTTATTCCAATCATTACGTAGGCCTACTGCAAAAAGAGAAAAAAATCATTCGAAATCATCAGAGCTCCATTGTTTGCAGTGAAAACCTCAGGAAATTCCATTATGTTTTTGTAACATTGTGGTTTAAGCGATTTTCCTATGACAAACTTTTTTTTATCAGGTCTTGTTATATAGGCGCATACGAGCACCATCAAACAAGTCTTGGGTCTTTTTTCAAAAATAATGAAAAATATTACTGCCCATTCGTATATTTTCATAGAGTTTATTATAGTTTGGAACAAAATTTAAAAATCATTTATCACTTATCAATAAACCACCCTTAAATGAAATTTACCCAGATATAACAAGTTTAGTGATATTTATTAAGTAAGAGACTCCTCAGATACTCATCTTATTGATACAAATTATTCACACCATTTTAGAACTATTTCCAATATTTAAAAAAACATTCATCATTAAACTACCATTAAATGAATACTCGCTAGGAAAAAGGTAAACATTGATATCCCTACCCAGATAGCCAATCCATTTTGAACCAAACAACTCTTAATTTTAAAGCTAGAGTGAAAATCTTGATCTTGTCTCTAATTGTTATCATATGGCATATATATATATCAAAACCCATTTAATTATCGATACCTAATTCTGTGCCCATGGGAACTATGTCACCATCCAACCTAATTGTGTGCGCCCTGACTATCTCGTTCAACTGGTCCATTAAACATAGGTCGTACCCTACGTATAATCCTGAAGGAAAGCAATTGCTTTGAAAGCATGGGAAGCAATTGTATGGGTAGCAGGGAAGGCAATTGCATGGTTTCACCACGGTATAGCTTATAAAGTAGGGCTATAGTGTAATCCGTGTTTTCACATTGTATTGTTTTAGTAACCAGGTGTTATCATATTGTAGGCTTATTATCAATTATTATCTTTTAATTATTGTAGACACATAAAAGTAGGCTATTATATATAACCTATACAACCTATTTATGGAAATTTACTTTATAAAATATTAACTAGAGAGATATAATTAGTAAATATTTTAATAATTACGTCCATTACATTTCAATGAATAAATCAACATTGGAAAAAAACCCGTCTCGGTGGCGTAGTTGGCTAACGCGCTAGTCGTGTTGAGTTCGACCTCTGAGGATGGGGAGATCGAGGTTCGAATCTCGGTCGGGTGAACTGGGGTGATTTTTCCAAAATGGTTTTCCACTCTCCCTCCACGCAAATGCGGGTTCACTTCCTCTAAATTAGACCCTCCTAATTCCTAATCCATTAGCGTAATTAGTACTTAAGCGTATAACCCGAACGGGTAGTAAGACGCGGTGCTAAATATAATATATAACATTGGCAAAAGCTATTATGCACTTTTTTCTTAAAAACTCAAACCAACTATTTAGTATTAAAAATCCATTAAATATCAAATGGTCTTAAGTTCTGAATTGAGTTTGCTTAAGCCCAGGCCAATGCATTACTGATTTAAAATGATATTAAATTAATCAACTTTGAAGAAACTAGATTTGAAAGAATATTAAATATTAAAAAGAGTTAGAGGCATATTATTATTTTAGAGTCATTGCATTTATATGAAAAATGTAATTGAAAATGTGTCCCGAAACTTTAACTAAGTCTGTAACCCGCCTCGGTGGCGTAGTTGGCTAACGCGCTTATCGTGTTGAGCTCTACCGCCGAGGACGGGGAGATCAAGGTTCGAATCTCGGTCGGGTGAACTGGGGTGGTTTTTCCTAAATGGTTTTCCACTCTCCCTCCACGAAAGTGCGGGTTCACTTCCTCTAAATTCAACCCTCCCAATTCCTAATCCATTAGCGTAATTAGTACTTAAGCGTATAACCCGAACGGGTAGTAAGACGCGGTGCTAAATAACTAAGTCTGTATAAAGTCTGAAAAGTTACCTTATGTTCTCAAATACTATTGTTGGTAATTACTAAAAAGATTCCTGAAATAAATCATCTTTTAAAGATAAAATATTTGGGGTACAAAAGTGTTAATAATTTCATTCAATATAATAATAACAAATCACTTGTTGATATATTAAGTATGAACTTAAACTATTACAAGAACGATCCACTATTTGGATAATATTAAACCTGCAAGTACTACTGAGGTAGCAATGAGGTCCTGTAACTAGATTGTGTCTAACGTATTCTCTCCCAATTTTACTTCAATGCCTCTGAATCCGATGATAAAAGCATATACACCTGTATAGCCCCAATCATAGAACATTTACCATGTATAAGGTCTCAAAGAAAGATTTTGTCTTATTTTAACCTCTTCCCTCACTCTAGGACGTTTAAAACCACAATGATGTGATCACTCTTACATTCAAACATGAGACAGGAACAAATGAACACCCTCACTTGACAAAATATCTTCCTGGTTGAACTCAATAGCTATTTTGTTGTTGTTGGATCCCCTGGGTTCATTTGATGAGCGTGTTGAGGTATGAACTGAGCGTTTACCAGTCACCTTTATTTATTGGGCACGAAAGGGAAGACATGCAGAGTTCAAAAACCATTTAAATAAACTCTATTTATATCTGTGTAGAAATTACTTTTAAACATTTTCGTCTCATTATAATCGTGTAAAAGGATCAATTTATATATGTTTTTATGGAATAATTATTAGTGATATTGTTTACGAGTCTGTTAAACTATTTTTAAATTACTTGTGCTTTCTAAAATATTTAATTGTTGAGAATGGAATCATAAAAATTCATAATTTTTGGGCGTTGGAGTTAAATGTGCTTACCTTAGCTAGTTTACCTTACCAAGAAGTATCAAATTTAAACCCACACCGGTGCACACGCGGCTTTAGAGTCTGACTCATACAATCTCAATTGCTGATTGTAGGGGGAGGGAGGAGGAGAGGGATATCGGGCTCGAATCTCATCCATATGTATTGGAAGTGGATTTTATTTTTGGTTTCACAATCTCCTTACGAAAACAAGGTATATTATTACAATATTTTAGTTTCCATATTCCTATGACACTATCTTAATTAAAACATGTGTATATTTGATGAGTGGTAAGATATAATTAAATAATATGTTTAGAAAGTACACGCTACAAACTCAAACTAGAGTAAAAAACTATTAGTCCTTAAATCATATACTACATATATTTAATTTGTGTTTTAAAAATGGATGTTGAAATTAAAGTATAACACATATTATATACAAAAATATTTTTTTATTTCTAGTAATACTAAAAATAAGTTTAAAATAATTGTGTCGTAGATTGAATTAGTAAAAATCCTTCGATTAAAGTGTGTAATATATTTATTTGCAGAGTATTTTTGGCAATATTCAAATTTGAAAAGTTCAAATAATTTAATTATTTATTACCCGCCTCAGTGGCGTAGTTGGCTAAGGCGCTAGTTTTGTGTTGAGCTTGACTGCCGAGGACGGGGAGATTGAGGTTCGCGTCTCGGTCGGGTGAACATGGGGTGGTTTTCCCTAAATGGTTTTCCACTCTTCCTGCATGCAAATGTGGGCTGACTTCCATCAAATTCAACTTTCCCAATTCCTAATCCATTAGCGTAATTAATACTTAAGCGTATAACCCGAACGGGTAGTAAGACGCGGTGTTGAGTAAAAATAAATAAAATTAAGTATTTTATAACTTTTTCCACTTATAGTCGTATCTAAAAACAATAACATGTGATTATGCTTAAACAAATTATGATTATTATTTATTCCGAATCCTACGCTTAGTAGTAGCAATAACTAATAGAACAGATGGTTAGTAATTGATCAATGGTCTTCCAGATCAGTATGTTTAAGAGTGGGTTCAGGGTCACCAAATGTTCTCATGTCATATAACAAAATACGAGTGTTAGGGAGCTACTCAACCTTATGGCGCTAAAGGATAGAGTGACTTTGCCACAGATGTGACAGGTATAGTCTCATCACTCTTAGAGAGAGCCCCCAGCCTCTCAGCCACTACTCTTTTTTATCCTCTGAAGGTTTGTTGCAGGCGAGCGGACCCATGTTGGCCCAGCTTTTCCCCTTCTCCCAACCATCACTACCATCATTGCAGAATATGACTATTTACTTTACCATTTACTATCTCACTCTCACAATTTAAAATGTGCTCTTATATTAATTTTGTTTAACAATCTGGTATAGTTCACCCCGGTGAATAACTATAAACGATAAATATTGTATATAAATTATTCATTGATCGCTTATACAACTCCATAACTCCTAGTGAATATATTATTGGCGTTAGTGACTTCTACCCATCACCTTAAAGGAACATAGGGAAAATAAAATAATATATAAATTTGTTCAATATTCCTTTTAGGATACAAATCTTGTCAAACTAACACTCTTGATCGCTACGCCTACTTTCTAATGTTTGGGAACAAGCCTATCGATAATTTGTATAAAGTATGCATGAAAACATCGGATTATTTTGAAAATTGTCTGTAAACGCTTGTATCACACAGCTTTTAGCTTTATGTTGACGTCATGCACTGTAGTCGACGGAACTAGATCTCTCTCATATCTATCTTGATGTCCGTTTACCATGGTCTTAATTCCAGCGTGATGCGATGGTTGTGACTGTTCTTATTTTATTTCTTGAAAATGTTTGGGCAATTTCCTATTACTCAACCACTTTCTCCTATCTACCTTTGCATAAAAAATGGGTCTAAAATAAAAGTATACTTGTTCTAAAGATAAGGATTAGTATTATAGGACTTATATTCAATCTATATTCAGCCACTGTCTTATAATTGTTTTTATTCTTTACTCTTCAAACATAAAAGTCTTGTGAAGTGTGATGAACATTTTTTATGAATGCAAGGATTGGTTAGGTTTATTAAAGTTTTCTAAATAATTTCAGGCATGGTTTAGATAAATTAGAATAGAGTTAAAAGAAGTATTATTTACAGTTAGAGCTACAGTTATAGTTTACATTTAGTGTTAATTTGTTGAATAAATTATTCCTATTGTGTATTCGAATAAACTTTATATCTATCTATATCTAGAGCTGAAAGTAGATCTACTGGAAAAGAAAACCCACTCCAAGATGAGCTGTAAAACTGAAATTTGGCAGTAATGGAGAGGGATTGCCCCATATAGCAAGAGATATATAAAAACAAAAATGTTCAAAATGGGGACCAGGTAGTTATTAATTAATAATAACGAAATTTTTGATGAGGTAGAAAATTGAGATTCATCAGAATGTTAACGGATCCTCCAAATAATCATACAATTCTGAAAACCTTAAATTTGTAGATGAGACTCCAGGATTGTTTTTGGGGAAGGATGATGGAGGGATATAAAACTAACATCTAAGTGATGTAGAAATTATAAATTTGGCAGGAAGGTAGAAGGACAGTTCCAAATAACCAAATAATTCTTAAAACTTGAAATTTGATCTCTAAGGGACGAATGGGGTTTTTGAAATATTTCTCCAAAATTCAATGATGTATCTTTTGAACCAATGGACATAGAGCCTGGAAATTTAAATGAAGATTTATTTCTAGAAGTGGAGGATACCTTTTGAGGACTCTTTAGTTTCATTCCCCTAAGAGAGTGTGATGGCAGAAAGGTGTGTGACACACTGACTCACTATCACCGTCAATCCCCATCTCCTGAACTAGTAAACTTGAAATATAGCTTGACAGGAAGGTAACAATATTTACATATATTACCAAAAAAATCTAAGATTTGGAAATTCTAAATTGAGGATCTAGGAATTGGGAGTACTATAATTATTAGAAAATATCTTTTTAGATTATTAATAGTATTTACATTTGGCAGACAGCTAGAGATATGACCAAATAAATCTCAGATTCTTAAATCTCTAAGGGTGAGTTGCAGAAAAGAAGGTGGGGGTTTCAAATTATCAAAAACTAAAAGTAAACAACTAACTCACAGTGTGATGGAAAACTTATATTTGGCCGGCAGGTAAAAATACCTTTACAAATTAATACTAAGGCCTGAAAATATGAAATGTTTAATTGGAACTTTGGGAAACATGGAAGGAGGTCAAGCAAGGGGGGGAGGAGGGGGGCAGAAACGTTTAGGTGCGGTATAAAATTTAATTTGTCAAGCAGTTAGAAGATCACCTACAGATAGCAATATTCGTCTTAATTCAAAATTTATGAGTATAAGATGTTTAATGGGGAAGGTGGGTTTCTATTAATTTCCAAAGCTAATAGAAGCAACTACTTTTTCATCTGTTATAAAACTGAAATTTAGCAAGAAATTATAAGGAACACTCCAAATAACCATTAAATGCTGAAGATTTAAAATGTAGAAATTAAAGAGGGTTGTGATAAGTAGAAATAAACACGAGACAGAAAGTTAAAATCTGCCAGGAATGTAGAAATATTACTCCAATAACAAAAAATTGTTAAATATATAATTATTAGAAAGAGGGTTGAAAAATAGATGGGGTGGGGTGATATAAGCTTAAAAATTTTTAAATTTGTTATAAAATATTCATTTAAGCATAAATTAAATTTAAATTTTTGAAGTTTGTAAAAAACCATCCCACAATAACAATAAAAGCTGGAAAGTTTGGCTCAGGAAAAGAATAGTATGAAAAACAACTTCTTGAAATCGTAGAAAATTTGAATTTAGTAAAGGTGGATAAGAAAAATCTAAAAACAAATGAATGCAAAAATTAAGAGTATCTTAAATGCGAGAGCACATCTAAAATTAAAGGAAATTTAGGCACCTAACTAGCAGTGACATAACAATTAAAATAAATTCTGGCGACATAGCTCGGTGAATCGTGATGCTCTTTGGAAAACCATGACGCCCATTTTTCAATGTTATGGTAACACAGAATATTATTTATTTATGCTTTTTGGTGAACTTTGATTCTTTTTACCCTACATCTTTTTGTAACATTGTTCATTATTTCGTTTATTTTAGTTTATAATTTTGCTTAGTTATATTTTGCTTTGTTAATGGGCTGTGTTGGTTTGTGCATCCAGTTTGTAAACAAGGTAATATTTTGTTTAAAATATTTAATTAGAATTTATTAATTACCATCATTTGTTTGTGATTGCCGTAGTAATCTCAGGATTGTGCATTGAGGAACTAACAAAAAGGGAGCAGCCGGATGTTGAACGTTATAATTTGATATAGTTTTGATAATACTTAGCCGTGCGAAGAGCGGGTCAAACTGCTAGTTTATGATATTTAGAAGATTATCTAAGCACCGCGTCTTACCACCCATTCAGTTTATATGCATATTCTCTAGTTACGCTAATTAGCCAGGGATAAGGAAGATTTAATTTTAACGGAATTGTACCCGCACTTGCGTTGAGAGAGAGAAAGAGAGTGGAAAACCCACAGTAAAAACCATCCTAAGTACACCTTAAAAAATTTTAACCCTGATATCTCTGTCATCAACAGTCTAGTCATGGGATGGTAAATCTACGGCACGCACATCACTCAGTAGCATGGGAGAATGATTTTGGTTTAACGTCGACAAATTTAAATAGATACATATTAATTAAACTTTATTCAACGTTGTATAGTTTTTTGGAATATTTCAACATCCATGTCATTCAATATAATTATGGCACAGTGAAATTGGTGAAATATACGTTTATAATTCGTCTTAGCTCCTACTTAAATACATCTCATGTTCTGATAAAGACAAAATGAACCAAACCTAAATATATTGACAAGAAAAATACAATAGAAATATCAACACAGGAGCTCTAAATCGTTTAAATTATGGCACTGTTCATATGGAGGGTAACACAACTTAATTATTATTAACTAAAACACAACATGTTTCAAACTAATGAAGAATTTTTTATCTAATTTTCTGAATTTAACAAGTACCCATATATCTATTTTATCTCTTTGTTTACTGCAGGTGTTACTTTCAATGTACTTACTTTTATTTAGTAAAATGTATGTTGTTAATGACATTCACATTGACAGTACAATTAATTATCTTCTTTAAGATTTAGACATTATCAAAATATTTACAATTTTATTCTAGTTATTCATTATAATTATAATATTTAATATTCTAAAATACTCATTAAAAAACGTAAATAATAGGTGGCACACTAGACAAGTTGAAAACTAAGCTAGATCTTAAGGCCCTTGGCTCTGTCGAGTGCAAGTCTAAAACCTATTTTGTGGAATGGTGGGTGGGAGAGTGAAAGGCGTGGCGTGGCTTCACAACTGACCAAAGTATCCTTCCACGCCAACAAGAACAGATGGATTACGGAAAATGTAAATGGCGCTAGCTACCAGATAGGTCTTGCGGAAAAATCATACGTTTGGAAATATCAGTTTTCTCGAGAAGGAGTAAAATTTTTAAAGTAATATTTTCAATACTTCTTCTAAGATGTTTATTAAGTGTTACATTTTCCTATTTTTTCTTATGAAGCTAGCAGTTTTCTATTGAAAAATGTCAAAATTATTGATATTTAATCACTGTTAAAATTATATATATTATATATATAAATATATATATATATATATATAAAGTATAAAATAATGAACATGCTTCTATTCTTGAACAAACTGTTTCCGAAAATAAAATAGCAAAACAATAAAAATTCTTGAAGATAACCGTTTGTTCCCATGGCTCTGCATTTCCACACCAAATGAAAGGCCCAATAGCCTTAAGTGTCACACTTGGCGGAAAGTTTTTCCATCCCAGGTCTAGTCTTTTGCGAATGTGACGCCTTAGACCATTCGTCCACCACAGCAGCTTCTAGGAGATTTTACTTGAAATTAGATGCTTGACTTAAATAGATTAAGTGAACCTACTGATCTATTTTTCATTACTTGAATAAGTCTAATATAATATTACCCGCCTCGGTGGCGTAGTTGGCTAACGCGCCAGTCGTGTTGAGCCAGACCACCGAGGACGGGGAGATCGAGGTTCGAATCTCGGTCGGGTGAACTGGGAGTGGTTTTTCCTAAATGGTTTTCCACTCTCCCTCTACGCAAATGCGGGTTCACTTCCTCTAAGTTCAACCTTCCCACTTCCTAATCCACTAGTGTAATTAGTACTTAAGCGTATAACCCGAACGGGTAGTAAGACGCGGTGCTAAATAAAAAAAAAAAAATAATATTGTTTGGCTATGTAGTTTAATTTATAGTTAAAATGAAACTGTAGGGACCCTTTAGAAAACACTAACATCCGTTTTGGGTTAGCATTGATAATATGTTACTATAATATCCGCAACATTTTATGGTATCAATACTACAAGTTATTTCAGTGAAAGGTCCCAAATTTTAAATAATTTTTTTTTTTTTTTTTTAGCACCGCGTCTTACTACCCGTTCGGGTTATACGCTTAAGTACTAATTACGCTAATGGATTAGGAATTGGTAAGGTTCGCTTTAGAGGAAGTGAACCCGCATTTGCGTGGAGAGAGAGTGGAAAACCATTTAGGAAAAACCACCCCCAGTTCACCCGACCGAGATTCGAACCTCGATCTCCCCGTCCTCGGCAGTCGGGCTTAACACGACTAGCGCGTTAACCAACTACGCCACCAAGGCGGGTTTTTAAATAATTCATTCGCTTGACTTAATTACTAGATAGTAACATAAATGCGTGTAAATGATGTGTTAGTAACGGGAGGATGACTCATCATCATCACATAAACTGTTAAAAGTGTCCCCCCCTCCTCTTATTGACATGTTTGCACACATTTAATCATGTTTTCTAATACATGCCTCAGTATTCCTGTATCGATATTTTTTTTTATTTCGGTCGTGATGTCTGCCCCGAGATCCTGAATGGTTTGTGGGCTGTTCTTGTAGACTTTTCCCTTAAGACGACTCCACAAGAAGTAATCTGCTGACATCAAGTGTGGCAACCTGGGAGGCCACAGGTATTTATGAGATAGCACGGTCCACGAAGAAGCTGTTGATGAGCGCCATGGACTCATTGGAAGTGTGTCATGTGGCACGATCCTGCTAAAAGTAAACCTACGTAAGCTCATTGTCGTCTAGTTGCTCTATAAAGTTCATGGAAATGTTTCTGCAAGCATCAGTGTTTACACTCCCTTTAAAGAAAATGGGTCCAATGACTCTCGTAGTGAAAGTGCACATCACGCGCTCACCATTTGAGAATGAATTGGTGTCTCATGGATCCCATGAGGGTTTTCGGAGACCCAAATTCTCGTGTTTTGGGAATTCACATATCTTTGTAGATTAAACCAGGCTCCATCAGTAAGCCATGTCATCGTCAATATTACAGGGTTTCCTTCCACGAAGAGGATGAACAAATTGCCATAACGTACATGATTTATGTGGTTGGGCTCCATCAACTAGTGTACAGCTGTTATACTGAATTTTTTCTGCTTAGCTGATATTTGGAACATCGTCACATAGAAGCCGGTCTACAATGAGAATCGGTGTAATGATTTCCGGGAGAACGATTAAATCGCTTAAGAATATGATCTGCACACTGCGACACATTTGATGGCATGTTGTGCTTCCCTTTGTAATTTAGTAATGGAACTTGTTTCTTCCATCTTCGTCACGATCGTTAGAATAGTCTTTCAGTCTGGACCATCACGAACATCGTACTCGGGTCGGTAAGCTCTTTGTGTGACAATAACGGGATTGGTGAGCCAGTAATTCTTCATGTTAAGCACGCGCTGCTGGACGGTGTATGACATATTCGCAAATACTGACGAGTTGATTCAAGAACATGCACTAAGGTCAACACCAATATCATTTGAAAAAAATATCCTAATTCTTGCACTCCATTTGAATACACTTGATATATAATCACCTCCAGGGCAATAAAGCTATAGCATATTAAAATATGAGACTTTCCAATGAAACAACCTGTATCATTAAGTGATAACTGCATATCATATAATTAGATTATGAATAAATTAAAGTAAATTAAATAGCTTTAGAAACTACCAGCTACTGTTCCTATTAAGTTATTAATACACTTGACTTTATTTGCAATACATTTCGGGTTTAATTCGTATAATCTAAAATAAAAATATAGTTTTTTAATTTTGTATACATTTTTAAATATGTATATATGGGTTACCATTTATTGGCTTTCTTCTATTTAACTTCAACACAACAATTCCAGCTTTGATTAGTGTACCTTAACATACCATACATTACTAATTGTAGCTGTGGCCTAAGCCTAACAGTATCTAAAATATAAAATGCTGGATCTGAAAATATAAAAATTCTGATTGACTAAAGCTCAACATTACAAAGATTTGATCAAGTATTAATTAAAACTAACATGGTCGACTGTAAAAAGTGATGTATTTGACTAAGATTATTACAGTATGACCTTAATTTGTACCGAGTTTGGGATATTTTAATATTTATTGTTTGGTTGAGTTAATCTAGATCTAGTATTATCTGGTAGCTAAAGCATGCCTTAAACACTCTAGAACCCAGCCAGATTGTAAAACAAATGATTTAAGCATTAAGATTATTTTATAATACCTATATGACTAAACCAATTAAACGAAAAAATTCCAAATTTACTTTATATTAAAGTCTAGAGGCTGTGTTAACTAGAAAAATAGTTATCATAATGTAAACTAAAATAGCTAATGCCATTACAAGCAACCAGGACCGCCTTAAAATTGTACTGATAAATTTAACCAAACACCAAGAATATTCATAATGGCTTTACACTTTATATGAATTAAAATAAAAGGATGGAAGACCACTACTGAAAACCAATTCAAACTATCATTTATAGCTTTTTTACTCTTGTGCAAAATTACGTTCATTATTATTATGTATGTGTTAATGTGTTAATTTGATAAATCAGGTTAGTACATACAATCACCGTATTTGATGTATAATAATAACCAGCAGTTCTGGTGAATGTGATATATTTTTCATGTTGTAGTCAAATTACTCACATTAACATGTTATTATGTATAATAACCAGCACCCCCTGGTTAAAGTGATAAATCTCACGTTTGTGCAAGTTTGAAGCTGTCTGAGTTATGTACGTGGCGTCTGTTGTGCGTATCAATTTAGGCCCATCTTTTATAGAGTGCATACGGGTGGTTTTATCTTTATATGGAGACAGTTCCTTTAACCTAACCTAACCTAACCTTCAGAATATTATAATTTATCACTTCATCCAAACAGGTTTTGTTGTTATGTAAAATAATCGTTTAAAATAATAATCACACTAACCATTAATATACGGATACTTTGGAAAGTAACCAATCTATTAAATTAACAGTAACATAATGCACCTCAAATTAAGTATATTAGTAGCCTAGGCTGCCTTATCTATCTAGTCCTAAATATTTAAGACCATAAGTAATTAAAACTTTTTATTTCAATGTTTTAAATACTAGTTCCTTTATTTAAATGGATATACAAAATTTGAATTTACTAACATTGTTGGAAATGTGTACTAGATTCAGACTCTTCTAGTTCGGTAGATTGGTGTGGGAAGTTTCGGTTCAAATCCCAGCATGATTTACTGAGTTTTTATTCTTAAATAGTTTTCCTATATTCCTCCACGCAAATGCGGATACGTTCCTCCCAAAACTCTACCTTTCACATTCTTACGCCTTTAGCGTTATTGAAAAATGTATAACCCTGATGGGTAATTGACACAAAGGAAAAAAAAAAAAAAAACAACGTTGAGAAAATCTGAGTTTTCAGTATATTTTGCTTTTATCTTTTATTCCAATGTTAAAATATTCCTTCCTCTGAGTGAAAAAGAATACACATTTAGCACACCAGTCAACTAGCTACTGTAGTGATTTGTTAAATGTAAGACGTTGGGGCGGAGTTTAATTCACCCCCTTTTTTATTTGAAACAAGAAGTAGACAAGGTGCTTCTTCTTCTTCCCAAGCCATGTGCGTGATCAACTGTGGTCTCAAACTTGAGCCTAAACCTTTATCTGATTCCTTCATCGTGGAATAGTAATTAACAATGTAATATGTTAACAGTTGGGGGGACGGGTAAGGAAGATGGCGGACATGTTCGTTCTGGTGCTAGGCGGTGTCAAGACACTACTATCTCTTCACTTTCAGGCCTTGTCGTGACAACCGAAGCGCGATTCCTAACGTCTCCACCGACAAAACGCCAGTAAAAAAACTTTGGTGGAATCAATAAATTCAGCTAGATTATTTTATGACATGAAGCTATACTATATAATGGAAAGGTCATTTTTAGTGTGTGTGTGTGTGTGTGTGTGTGTGTGTTTCCTAATTTAGTGGGACCTCCCAGAGTTAAGTTGTCAAAACTTTAGGTTTATTGGAAATAATTATTTCTTTTTTTCTATTTAATGAATATATTAATCATTGTAAGATCAACAAGGATACAAGGATGCGTCACAAATAGGGCTACAAAAGTGAACAAGAGATTTTACCTTGGTTTTGACCTTGGATTATTAAAATTATTTTTTATTTATAATAGAATTGTTTATGATTAACTAGCTTTGACCCGTAGCATTGCTCTGTTTTAAAAACGGATTCATTAAAAGAGTTTATAATTTGCTGCAGTGAGAAGAAATCACGCAAGGAATTAGGTAAAAATGTTCATAATGTAAACTTTGGAATTGATAAAAGTTGTAAGTTATATTCAGAATCAAAAAAATTAGTGTACAGTAGTTTAATGATTTCTGTTTAATGACCAGTCACGTAGAATATATGTTTTAATTGAAAGAAATAAAGTAACTAACTACATTTAAGGCAAGATTATTATGTAAATGTCGTTATTGGTTTTATCATCAAGAACGAACAATTAGAGATTGCTGCAAGAACTATCACGTGAACACGCCACGCATATAGTTGTTCATGTTGGAAACCACTTGTCATGGAGATCAACGCCTGCTACCTTCAGGGTTTGTCATTAAACTGTTTTGATGATCATTGTATGAAAAACCTTGATAAGAAAATACATGCATTTTAACTGTAAGGGCAGATATAATGGAAGCATGGATATTCTTAGTATCAAGACCCATTCACACGTGGTTCAATCTGTCAGGACAGTCACCTCTATATTAAGATTTTGCAGAATGTCTACCTGTAAGTGGGTCTCACTGCACAATTAAGGTGGGTTCAAATTTCGTAACAAAATTATGGAGGCTCAAATTTTAAGTTGACGCTTGTGAATGGTTAGACTGAATGGACTAAGGGAATTAAAACATTTGTAGGAATAGTGTGTATTGAAACGTCAGTGCGAGATGGCGCTAAAAACTAGTTTAAAATACAGTCATTAATTTTACTTACCAATTCATTTTTGGAGCTAGAATAGCTTGCTCCTGGAACTACGAAATAAGCTTGTTTTACAGAAGACATATATAGTGATAAATAAAAATAATTATTCATGGATATCCTTTAACCGCGACCCATATCTGGAGTTAATCAAGGTTACCTTGCTTACGTAGTCTACTAAGACAATTTTTCCTAGTTTCAGCAATATATCAACAATTAAGTCTAATTCTGGTCCTTGCACAGGGGGATACGTGTTAGTTGGCAGGAAAATTTTCACATCGTCTGGGCATATGTAGTATCTTTTCTCGTCAGCTTTAGTGATTCGGAATTACCAATAGAGTTTGTCGGATATCTCCTAGGAACCATACGGTGAAACATTCTATAAGCACACAGTTGCTTCTAAGATATCACAGAGTTCTATATAGATCTTCAATAGATGTCTTATGCTAATTGTACACTCATTCCATAATATAAGATATAATATTTGTAGTAATTTTGATGTGAGCATTTGCTTTGATATACTACGCATGGTGATTTAGTCTATAGGAAAATGAATAAGCAATTTAAGAGTCACATACGCTGTCCTGCCCCATTTAAACCGAATAGCGGCCATACCTGAATGTCGCATGCACTGTTCTACCCCCTTTTATCAAATTAGGGGCTATACCTGATGAAGCCACTACACATCTTTCAAACCTAAGCTCATCCAAAAATAAATAATGAGTAAGTTAATATTTTTATTTACTCTACCTCCCACCACTTTCTAAAAAATACTTTTCCTAAAAGATTTTGAATACTCGATAATACTTTTATGTCCACGGTAAGTTGTTCTGTGTTAGATCTAGGCTTGTTTATATTCAAAGTGTGTAATATATTTGGCCAGTCGCTTGTTGCATCAACCAAATTGTCTCTTTAGAATATAATACTTATGAATTGTTGGATAGAAGAACATTCAAGTCCTTCATAATCTTGTCCGAGAGAGACTTTACCAATTGGTTGGTTTGGTCTAACCTGCATTACACATATCTTAGTTAAAGTGCAGTTTTTCTACCGATTGATATATTCTGAATGCTCAATATCATCCTAAATGCTTTTACTGTGTGCGAGCCAAAGTGGGAGAGGATTTATCACGTGAAAAATATTGATACAATGGAGATAAAATATATTAGCAAGGAAGAGAGTGACAAAAAGTAGCTTTTTATAAAGTACTTCTCCAATATGAGTCAATATCCAATAAGTGTCCCAGTGATTTGCCAAACTTATTAGTAGGATGAGTGGTTTATTTTGTTAAAACTAGATAATTTTCAAATGAAGTTGAACCTTTGATGGCATGGATCCTCATTCTCAAATAATAGCACACTGCACTATTTGGATCCAAGGTGTATTTTCGGCTAAAGAAATCATATGTAATTAATTTGGGGGGTTCCTCAACAGAATAACCTGGCTTTCAGCATTGGAAATTATTAATTTTCCAAGCATCACATGAAGTTAACTCATTGTAAATAAGCGTCTTCACAAAGGGATCTTTAGCGAACAATTTTATGAAGGTTGTTAATGCTGTGTCACTTGGGTTATTAATGACGTCATTTACATTATTGTTGTTGTAAAATAGGTATACACACTGTCCATTTTCTAGGTGAAGAAAGCTAAATGCATAACACCTTGAATAATACCTACTAAATTGTTTTTCTCATTGCTTAACAGTATACTAAATGTCCCTATATCATTGCACTTATTGTTTTACTTACATACATACTTAAAGGATTCTATGAAACTGCACAGATGAACAGATCCACATTAATGTTAGTATCAAACGACTATCTTATCTTCAACACTCAAGAATGGACCATTGCCAAGCGCCCACCATCACCGGGATGCCGCCTACGGTATTTGGGATGTCCGTAATTCCCTTTAACGTAGCTTATCCAAAGCGCTTTGTATAGATTTTGCTACATGCACGGAGATGATCGAATCAAAGTCCATATGGGCAATGTATCATATGTTTAGTTACACCTGCATGCAGTTGTTGGTCAATGTTTGAATATGGCATATCCAAACTTATAACCTAATCTGTAATATCGGGTCTAATATTTTTTCCTGAAGCCAAAACTAATGACGAACGCGTGGCATTCCTCGCTTTCGTCACTCCACAGTTTGTATAAAGCACTTTTACTACCCTTAACATCACTGCTCAGCTCCTTGAATACATAAAAAAATATTAAAAAAGCTCATAAAACTTCTAAATAATTTAAACATAATATAAAATATAGTGCATTCAAATTACTTCAACATTATCCAGTTATTATCGAACATATAAGTACAGAAACTCCTTTATAAGGATCTGTCCATTCAAAACAACTAACTAAACTAAAATATGATTTCTCTTTGGATTTACTATTGAAATGTATTCTTTAATAACTCTTTGAGTTGGGCGATCAAGCTGTACAGACACATACTAAATTCCACAGTCAATAGGAGATTTCACCATTGATCACATCTTTCAATACAAAATATTTTTTAAAAAAATTAATTTTTTTTTTGTTTATTTGTTTGATAAATAGCCTAAAACCATCCCTGTACAAATCTACATAGAAAAATCTGCATCATAATCAGTTAAGAAGTGCCAGAGATCTTAAGATGTTAATATATCAGTTCATGCAGTAACAGAGATTTTTTAAAATTAATACGTTCATTACCAAAGTAGATGTTTTTAAAATAAATGTGTTGTTATTGCATAAACAATTGTATAAAATTTCACTAAAATGCGTGGTCAACTTGCATTATATGTGAAATAATAATCATGTTTCTTTCAAAGACCTTCATTGATGGACGTGTTAAAATGTCAAGCTCATTTATTTTGGTTTCTAGTGGAATGGAATGTTGGGTACCTATTCCCGGCTTGGTACTTATATATATAAATGGCTACCCACTCTCTCGCCTCATAATTGCGGGTAGATATACTGTAATATAAATTATATCTTCCCCATTACTATCCAACCAGCGTAATTAATACACATTCATATAGCTCTAAAGGAAACCAAGATGGTGTGGAAAAAGTACAACTAAATAAATGTTGTTATTCCAAAATATGGATATTTTGGTGTAGGAGTATTTAGCCTATAGCCCAGAAAAACCACTAAACCAAAATCTTATTGCTGTCTAAAATTCAAATGGGAGTATTTTCTAGTATAGATAGCTTGGGATGAATCGTTTGAACAGTGAGTTATCGTTTGGCCCATACTTTGAGAAACTCTGAACAACATTATCCCTTGAGACTGACTTGACGTCTTTATTCAGGGAGTAACCCTCCGAGCCCATGGTGGGTGGAAGGGATCTCAGTAAGAAGGCAACAGCACAAGAGATGACGCCCATTTGTCACAATGGCTCATGCTGGTGTTGTCTGGGAGATCCAAGCTTGCCGCTCGCTCGCGTGACCCGTTTTGCGGGCTTTCAAAAACGGCTGTCTTCTTACTAGCGCGATCAATCAGAATCTTGGGCTTTTGCCTCCTTCTTAACTCACCTCATTCTATGTGTCCCCTTAGCCTCAAACCCTTTCCATCTATCTTTGATCGAATAGAGCAAGACTGGCACGCATGCAGCAAAGAGTAATTACTGCAGAGTTGGTAAGATATTCAATGAAATCAGAGTACTAGAGGTATTTCTTTTAATGTTGTGGGTGAATGGTTCACATTGCATCAATCTTTGTAGAGCGCTTGTCCATACTTAGTTGTGCTATTCTTACTCGAATTTAAATATTAAGATTAAATACAGTAATATGTCTTGTGGCCAGAGCTCCTGGCTACATATCCTAGGTCCTTCGTTTGATCCCTAGCACTTCCAAAATTTATCTGTGAGGAATGGGTCAATAATCAGCTGGCGAACAATGAGCTACTTGAATGAGGAATTAGAGCCAGGTTTGAAAAAATGAGATTGGCTCCCGTAAGGCTCGTATGTGCTTGTACTATATGGACACCTTCTTATCACATCAATACTTGGTAACTCAATTATCGCAGTAATCGGTGGTGGCCGCTAGGTCAGTGTAACTCGCTTACGGGTTAACACACCATATGAGCTTGTATATATAATTTAAGTTGGAAAATAGATAGTAATTTATATTTTAGATAAATGTATTTGATCGAAAGATTTTTTTTTAAATTTGAAAGCTTTCATTATGAGATTTAAACATTTTGAAATCTTAATAAAAATTATTTTGACATTGGAGACTAAACAAATAATTTTAATTTATTAATGCAAGGTATTTAACGTGTACGTTATGAGCTGAGTTATTATATCAGCACGTGACCTATAAACTAAACTAAACCTAGAACAGACACAACACCCAGCCCTCAACTGTTAGGTCATCACTCATATTTCATCAATGTTAAATGTTTTGGCCTTAACTGGAATCTAACTTGGGACCCTTAGTTCAATAGAGAGACTCGCTATCGACTGAGCTAAAGTGTCTGAGACCAATTAATAATGATCTACATTTTGAGGAACGAGGACACAGTAAAATGCATACAAGTTTAAAAAAAATGTGTTCAAATGATAACGTAACGATTTATTTGAAAATTGTGCCCAAACAGGAATTGGAACCTTAGAAATTTGGATTAGCTTGCCAGTTTTTTCTACTTCAAAGTAATTGGAGATCTGATTGAAAATATATTCTTCCCATATTTTATTTTAGATAGAGTCATTTTAAAGTCAAATATCTATATTTGGATATTTGCTTTATTTATAAAATTAAATAGATAGGATTAAATGCATATATATCGATAATTTTTAATATTGCTTCAATTGACATATATATATTATTTTACTACTACTTCCGCATTATTGTGTTTATTATATTTCATTAGGATCTTCCTACAACATATCAATGTTAGTGACTTTTTTTTACCCTTAATATTTCATACACCGATTTAAATACAAACAAATATTCACAAGCTTTATTCTTATGCTATTTTTTTGAAAGTAACTTTTTTCAGTACCGCGTCTTATTACCTGTTCAGATTATACACTTATGTACCAATTACGCAAATGGATTTAGGGATTAGGAAAGCTATATTTATAGGAAGTGTATCCGCATTTGCGTGGAGGGATAGTGGAAAATTTTTTTTAGGGAAAACCTCCTTCAGTACACCCGACGGATATTCTAACCTTGATCTCCCAGTCATCGGCATTCTACTGCGAGAGTAACACGTTAGAGCATGTATCCACCGAAGCGGGTTGAAAGTAAATTAATTGCTTTGCCACGTATCCTCAGTCAGGTCATACTTCAGCTCACGAATAATTGAGGTCTGCAGCCTAGTAGAACTAACGCTTGCGGGTTTCCTTTGTCATCTTGTGTGATTTTTCACGTTTGTTTACCCATGTGGCTTAGATTACCAGTTTAGTAACGACTTCAATTGAAATAATCGTACAAATTCAAGTATATAATTTTAATCTGAAAAGCTCGCTTGATTTCCCAAGGAAACGACTGGAAATTTTCTCATGGCATTTGTTCTTCAGTTGTAGCTACCATTAAATCAAGACCAACATTAAGAAGTTTTTTTTATTTAAAGATAAAGAAAAAGGTATAGCCATGTACGATTGCAGGAAATAGAGAACACTTATTATGTACAAGTAGTAACCAAATCCTTTCATTGCTCGACAGAAGAAAAGAGGAAGTGTATAAAAAAAAAAGTAAACATTGAAATAAATAGCATCAATATTACAAAGGAACCTATCATAACCTTCTACCCTTACTTCTGTTTTAAAAGCAAGGCATCACATCCTTACCTGGACTTTGATCCTTAACATTACACATCCACAAAGTCAAGGTTCTTTTGTGTGGATGTTAGAGTTTATGAACTCCAAATAGTAGAGTATCAATGATGGAGGAAATGTCTCATAGGCTATTGTGTTGGTTTTGACCTACAACAAACACAGGAGGATTTTTTTTTTAAACTCTATTATAACCTACCTTGCGTTCCTCGTTTCAGATCTTTCCACAGTTAGGAAAAAAGATATAATAGGGCTGACTTCCTGACTTTGAGTCACCCGCTAGGAATTTTGAAAATTGGCAGACAATTGAAGCACGACAACTACGTTTCCGCTCTCTGACTGTGATTACTTCTACTACTGTCTACCCGCCTTGGTAATAGAAAAAAAAAACTCATTTTATGGTTAGACCTCAATAACTCGATTTATCATAAATGCTACAGAAATTTAATTTGTTCGTTCTTTACCTGTTTATCTGATAAATCTGGATTTCAACTTTAATAGAGTAATGAGAGAGAAAATATACATTTTACAGGAAAGGTACCCTCATTTGTACTGATGAAAAAGGGTGAGCTTATTAAGGAAAAATACACCATGGTAGGCCTTTCCATGAATTAAACCATAGCTTATCTTTCTCCATGAAATCAAATAATTAGAGACTGGTCTCTTTACTCATGGGATTCTTGGTTCAAATAGTACGCAAGTATCAGCGTCATTTATTTGATAAAATAAAATATTAAGCCTGAATATAGATTCAAATATTTATTTTGGTGAAAATATTGGAAAATAGGAATAAACTAAAACAGTGTATCTGTAAAATAATGTTTTAAGTATCTTTTCGAATTACTTCGCAATATCTTACAAACAAAAAAAAATCTTTATCGACGTTAATATTAGCTCAAATTGATATCTATGATTTTGATGGATTAAAAGGGTGAATTGTAAGAAAGCGAATACATACTATCCTTAGCTAGGATGGAACACCGGGACAGGATTAGTGCCACGGCCTTTAGTAATACAATGCTGTTATCGCTAAGTTAGATCTAGTGATCAAACATAACGTGATTAAATAGGTAAATGTAAAAAGCCGCAAATAGGTACGTGGGTTTCAAATTCTATGCATTTAAATGTGTGAGTTATTATTACTTTAAAGTACTAAGGGCACATTTTTAGAAAATATAATATTATATAGAGGTATAACTATAAATATGTATCAAATATTCTTGATTCCAAGGAACTACAGAAATATTGTAAGCATCTGCAATATAAGGAATCAAATATTAATCATGAAATGTTTAGTGCATTTAGTTGAGGTTAAGGCGTTATTGGTAGCCTGTTTGAGCCAAATATACATATATGCGTGTGCTTAATGCCATTTTTGGGTGCTCATGCTTCCCTTATCTTTATGTATGTAGGGTAAGTTAATTAAGATAGGTACATACCTACAAATAAAGGTGCCCAGCCAGCTAGAGCTTTAAACTTTGATGTCCTGTAACTATTGACACTTTACCTTTAGGCCTATACACGAGTGAGTACCTCACAGTGGTAAGCTACAAGAAAATACCCCAAACTTGGTTTACTATTTTCTATTTATTACTTTTTTTTACGAAGTCCGGATTTTTTTTTAACTATTTATATTATTAGCTACCCGAATAGGTGGACATGAACTCGTAAACATTTCAATGGATGTAAGTTAAAAAAATAACGCCAAAGGTAAACACCTTAACATTTTTCTGGATAGCAAAGTTTCAGCTGCG
The DNA here is from genome assembly GCA_033556935.1 of Timema podura. Classification (NCBI taxonomy): domain Eukaryota; kingdom Metazoa; phylum Arthropoda; class Insecta; order Phasmatodea; family Timematidae; genus Timema; species Timema podura. The sequence continues at coordinate 63,020,128 of JAVRXN010000010.1, read as the reverse complement.
TATGTTTCTTGGTTTTGAAGTGACCCTCACTAGGGTCAACTGGTATATGACGTTTAGATAGCACCATCTATAAAAGTAGCAAAAATGTGCGTACATCCAGAATGGGTACTAAGAGGCGGTGATAAAATTATTATAAGAAAAATGTCATATGTGAATTTCTGCGATTTTCTTAAATAGGTAAGCAAGCATATGCTTGATTTCAGATGCCGTTATTCCTGGTTTTAGAAATGCTAGTGCAAGAGGTCACGCAGTCTAGGGTGTAGGGACTACAATATGTAAGAAGTAAAAATTAACTTCTTGTGCTCACATTCTCATATTTCCTCAAGTCCATACGGCAAGATTCACTTTTTATGGGCTTTTTTAACCATCCTCACTGATTGGCACGTGACTTAAGGCTTCAAACTCGTAATATTTGTAAATATTGTCTAAAAATATACCCGAGATGCACACACTAATATTTCTTTAGGTACAGATACTTTAGAATTTTCCAAGTCTACTTTTCTATTATTTATGGTTTATTATCTATCAAAACTGGTGATAAAGCGGTATGAGTCATCAGACACAATGAGTAGAAGTAAAAAAAAATTGCTGTAGTTGTAAGGCAACCGATTTAATTAAAAATGTATTCAAAGTTTCATCTTTCTATGTTTCTTGATAACCTATCTTCATTAAAAGTAAATAAAATACTTCCAAGTTTTACAGCCTGAAGTTACCCTAAGTACGTAGGCCTAAGCCAAGTTCAATCTTTCCTTGTTTACTAAATGAATATTTTCCTAAATATGTGGTCATGTGGTTATGTGGTCAAGGGCCACAGTCATGAATTGGATGTATGTATAATCATAAATATGCTCGAAAAGTAAATTTTTAAAAACAATCCCGAGTAACAAACATTGCGATTTCTCTTTGTACATATGGACATTTTCGATTTTCTAGAGTTATTTATCAGTAGTTATTGGGTTTAAGGAGTTAAGTTTACACTTTTTAAAGGCTATCATAAATACGCTCTAATGTTTTCTTAGATATGAAAACCTATTTCAATTCTCAGTTTTTAATTGTTCTTAACTCAAATATCATGGAAGAAATGTATAACCAACATACCAGTGATGTATTTTTCGCTAAAAAAAAAAGTGCTTTCTACTCACTTCCTTCTACCCCTCATTTTACATTTTAATTTAAGATTCTTTGAGATCGTTATCAATTAAGTTTATGTATTTTCTATTGATTATTTTAATGATAGTTCCTATACCAGCTGATAATGTGCGCTAATTTCCTGTAACTTCTATTTTGATTTCAAACTGATGTTTTACCTTTGTGATCAATTTAAACAGAAACAAAGGAATACTATATTAAACACTAAGTATTGATTGAGCATCTATAAATAAAATTTTATTTTCGATTATCTTATGACAATCTCGCAAAAAGAGAGCTTTCTAGTTTAACATAAAGGACATATATAAATATAACCTGCAATTTGGTATTTATTAATATAGATTCTCTCACATAGATCATGAATTAAGTTCTCAATTATCATATTTGACATTTGTACTAGATCTTGGATTACTTTTAAAAGATTCATAAAATACGACAGTATTTATATTTTCTTTTTTATTATTTCTTGAACACATGACAATTTCCTGGTAAGTAATATTTTCAATTTAAAATTTAAAATTATATAATACAAAAATATGTATTTATAAACGCAAGAAAATATATATATTTATAAACATAAGAATTAAAAAATATATTATCATATTTTGAAATTCTTTTGAAATTAATTATATTATTAATTAATAAATTTAAACTTTTGTTAGACTTCCAATAATCATCATCTTATCCAGAACATAAATGGTAAATTTTCGGACTCGTATACTCATCCTCGATGATTATCAGATAAGTATCATTAATCTTGTTTATACATAATTTCTCCAATATTCATATATTTGTGATAGAATGAAGAAACATAGCAGTGCCTTAGTATGAATATGTATTTACTGAGCTGACCGAGACAGACGATTGTCTTATAGAATTATATGAACGGGTTACTTCCAATTAAGTAAAAAAAAGTGTTCATTTGGTGTTTCATCGAAAATTGGTTAGTAAGCTATAAAACAATTAAGTCAAAGTCGGACGAACTTGCAGAAAACCAAATATGTGCAAAACAAGGTATTTACTTTGTTTTTAGATAATTTATGACCGTGACTACTAAGATCACCTTAACCAGTTTATGGTGTAAACAATGTATCCATAACTATTCAATATCACTAAAGAAACTGCTGAGAATAGAAATGATTCATGTCTATTGAAACTTGTCACCAAGGACCACATTCATATGAACAATAACTTCAACCAAGTAACGCCAGGAAATTCGGAGTTAGTGAATAATAATTTCATTAAATAAAATGACTGACTAATCATACAAACACATAACATACAAACTACCGGATTTGGTGGCCGCATGGTCAAACGCTACTCTCGCAACTGATTAGAATTCCGTTGACGGGTGGATCGTGATTCAATCCTGGTCGGGTGTACTGAGGGTGGCTTTTCCTAAATGGTTTCCCAATCTCTCTCCACACGAATACAAGTACATTTCCTTTATCAAAATTTCCTGATCCCTAACCCATAAGTGTAGTTAGTACGTAAGATTATAACTGAATGGGTAGTAAGCCGTGGTACTAAATTTTTTTTACAAGCTAACTTTATCATAGAATATTCATATTGCCCAGTTACCAATACATTAAATCATTATTATGAATGGGGATATCCCAATTTGACCAATTATCGCTATTTAGGTCTTGACGGTGTTTGAACATTTGACCTATGATAGCTGAGTAGGCAGAAGTGCTATCGAATGAGTTAAGGTGTATGGTTAAATGTATACTGTGCTTTCAAATCTTATAGATAGAAAATATGCCTGTAAGAAATAGGGTGTAATGTGGTGGATTGGATATAACTAGCTCAAGATAGGGACAGGTGGATTATTTTTTTTAAGTACGTCAATGAGCTTTCGAGTTCCTATTTATATTAAGTAAGAATTTTATAAATAAAAAAATCGTCCGTGCTGTCTGCATGGCATATAATCAATAAAGATCAAAACTCACTCACTGCCTCACACATTACAATACTACCCCAAACTCGGAGACTTTTAGAACCTAAGCTAGAGATCAGACGGAGTTTTGTAAAATTTGATTTTAAGTGGTGAAAAAGTGGAGCTTTAAGTTTTTCATAATTCATTGATGTATATTTTGAACCAGTGGATATATAGCTAGAGCCCTGATATATAAAATGAAGGCTTCTTTCAGGAATTGAATGAGACAATTTTGAGGGTATTTTAACAGAGTATATTATTTACCTATGCTCTTTAATGAACTTTAATGGTTATTTTTCCTATATATTTCTGTAATAATGTTTGTTAGTATGTGTATCTCATCATATGATCGTGTTTATTTTATGTTCGTTGTTATTGGGTCACTTTTTTTGTTCACCCAGTTTCAGTACAATGTAGTATTTTGCCTCAAATATTTAATTTATTTAACATAATTAATTATCATTATTTGTTTGTAATTGCTATAGTTAGCTCAGGATTGTACCACAAGGAACTATCAAAAAGTGGGAAGCCAGTGGTTTAACATTCTAATTTAATATAATTTTTTGTGCTGTTAACCCTTTTGATTTTTCAAAATTCTTCATCTTTCCCCGACATGCATGCTAATACTAATTATGAATTAGTGTCAAACTTAAGCTACTATTAAAAACACTAAAGCAGGTAACAATATTTCACTTTAAATTTTACTGAGAAAATATTACTCTAAAATATTGTGTTTTTTTTATCTTTATTTTTTTCGATTATTCTTGAACAAAACCCATATTGCTTGTAGAAAATTATAGAATGCATACAAAAAGCATTCTAAGATGACATCTCTACTATATTATATGACAATTCCATCGGTATCCCAATTATATATTTATTAATGTTATAGAGAAATTATTCAAGCTCAAATATTAAAAAAGCATTTCGTTGAAATTTGGTATTCAAGAATATAAAAAATCTAATAAATATGATATCGGCTAAATAAGAGGTCCATTAAAGTTTCAAGCTAAGATACAGATTTAACGGTTTATACTGCACAGTAGTTTTTATAAATAAATTATTATCAAAACTAGATTCAAAGAATTGTGTTGATTAATTTTTGAATTACAGCTAAAGGGAATCAAATACAATCTTTACTCAATTTAAAATGTTATTTTGTAAACACAGATTAATTTTTGCTTTGTAATAAGAATTATTAGTTTTTCTATGAAATAAAGAATTGACTTTCTTTAAAATTTTTATGATTAAATGAGTAAAGAAATTTGGCTGTAAACTTTAAGTTTTTATTTAATCTAATAATTAGCTTATGTACAATAACTTCTCTTTTATTATGCTAGATATACTCATTTTATTGAGCTCAATTACTGTCAAAATTAATTTTTATTTATCTATAATATTTTAAAAGCATTTTGACTTAGATCGTTACTTTTGGATATGGTTCATTTTTGCTAGTACAGAAGCTAGCGTATAGGTGGTGTAGTAACAATAATAATAATAATCAACTGTGCGACAATTAATGTGGTGTGTCAACCTTACTCTCACTCTTCATTTTTGTTGTCATTCCTTGTACATATCCGTGATCATAGTGCCGTGACTTTATAATTATTCTTAGTACTGCAAAACACGGTACTCACCACAGCGGGCATTTCTAAACTGATTAAAGCGAGCAAGCAGTGGAACTTTGTGTCACGAAATGAATCGAAATAGTATAGGTCTGTTGTGTTTCCAAGCTTTGTATTATATCTGTGATGGCGGTGCAAGGCTGATCTTTAGTATTTAGAGGCAGTCATGTCAAAATGTTCATTAAAGGTTTTTAAAATATCAAAGCAACTCCTTTTGACTTTATTATTTAAATATGGGTTGAAACAAACCATGGAATAACATAATATTTGGTTACTTTTGTGTGTATGTGTGTGTATATATATATATATACAAAGTAACAAAATATTATATATATACATGGAATAACATAATATTTGGTCACTGTGTATATGAATGTATTATTATATTGATAACTTTTAATAAACTTAATCTATTTTCTTGAGTAATTTGGTTTTTTGAAAGCTATCAATATAGAGAGTGTATTAAAATTTGTGCAAGAGCTCTCCATAGTACAATTTCTAACAATAAAACATTGAAAATGTAGCCCCACGAATACCTTTTGCTTCTTAGCGTTTGCCACCATCAACTGGGATAAGAATACATATCAATGCTTCCTGGTACGGTGATAAATAGTACAACAAGTATATATACAGAAGGTGCTTGAAATGTACACCGAACATTTCATGACAGATGCAGTACGTTGAATTATTTTATCCGGTACATAACGCACTATTCTGGTATCAACGTTTGTATAGTACTACCTATTTCGCAAAATAATCACTAGGTGATCGTTGTGTTTAATTTTTTTCTTGGTTGCCTCATAAATATCAATATATATTTATATAAATGGAAAAATATTAATAAACATTAAAAAAGATTTATATAAAAAATAAATAAATATTTATAAAAATAAACATAACTTATACATAAATAAATATAGTTAAATACACACATTGTATTATGAAATGAATTAGTTGTTAAAGCTATGTTTTGTATTTTGTGTGTTATACGTAAATATTAAAAAAAAATATTTATTTAATTTTACATTTGTTAGACTTTATATTTATTTTGCTAACAAACCCAAATGTTAGACTATATTAAATTAAATTATCATTAAAAATACACTAATGAATTAAAGTTATGGTGAAAATATTTGCTGTGCATTTTAATAATAATTTCTCCTCCGTAACTCTCGTTACAAAAATGGTGCCAGTTGCCAAATGAAAATATGGTTTAAAACCTAGCTTCGTAGCAAGGTCTTTTTAAGTTAGTAAATCGATTTTGTAAAATTTTATTCTTTCAAAATTAACCAAAAAATTGGTTCCTTTTTAAATATATTCTAGGTATAGTATAATTGAAAATATCTCATGAATTATTAGGAACATATTTAATATTATTCTCATTAATAAATTTTAGTTTTAATCTATATGTGTATGACCATTCGTAAAAGTTGATAAACAATTTTAATCATAGCTTAGTAGCTAAATATAGATTTTATACATTATAGTTAATAAACATTTTAAAATTGAAATGTGAAGAATTCCTTTAGAAATACCTTATAACTTTATTTATTTCTAAAGAAATATTTGCTGACTATACCATTTACCTAAATTGTACATAGGCATATTCACACATATGTCTTTGAATAAATATTATTTAGCTACCGTTTTAATTAAGCTCGTAGAAGTTGGTCGATATTTTAAACGGAAATATTTGACATTATTTTGTAAAATAAATCACCGTTAAAACATTAAGTATGTAAAAAGAAGTATTCACATATTTCCTGGAAAAAATTTTAATCGCATTAACTTCTACTGTCCTTAGTTAAATATTCATTTATAGACTAACAACAAAATTACATATTTTTGAATATTTATGTTGATGTCTTTTTTCCATTTTAATTAACAGTGGAAATTTAATTTTACAATGAACATTTTTAGTACATAATTATAAAAACTTCTCACTTATAATGAAGTTCATGGGAAAAAATAATTTAGTTTAGTAAAATGCTAAGTGACAAAAATATAAAAACGTATCTAATAATGTTAGTAGCAACCAAATATAAAGTTTAATGAAAAATAATAAAAAAGAAACAAATCTATTTGGATATGCTCTCCCCAATTTTTGGAAGAATCGCGCAATTCCTTAGATATCATAACTAAGAGTCAGGCCTTTCTCCCACAAGCGGAATTTTTGATTTCGGGTATAGATTGTTATCTGTTGCTTCTATCTATGTATAGATTTTCACAATAGGAGATAGTGCCATGTGTGTCTATGGCTCTGTCAGACTATGGGATGTATGAAAAAAGGTCCCAAAGGACATAAAATTCGGAAAGTCTAAATCAATTATTAGTTAATAACACTTTACTCCGTGATTCTTTTTTCAGCCTAGCTATGCTCAAACATTGGGTGTTATTATAACCAGATTATTTCAAATAGATTTAATCCTGCCTTGCAGAAATGTAGACGTGTCATTTTATGAGCGCATTCTTTTGTTCATCGATATTTTTAATTTTTAAAAATAATCTCTATATACTGTAGTATTGGATGAAATAATGAGTTTGAATCACTTTCCCCCATAGTTATATCATTGGTGGATGATCATGCGGAGGATAACTTTCCCTAAAAGTTTAAAAGTGGTGTTGGCAGACTTTCTCCCAACCACGCTATCATCCGTTACTACCAACCACCACAAATTGTATTTTTTCTAGATATTATTTATTAATTTAAAATAATTGATTTATTTACTAACAATAATTAATTTCATTTGAAATATTTTTTTTACTCCTACAGACAGTTTAAATTTAAGGAGCAATGAAGACTCCCTTTCTTTATTAAGAATAGGATTGATCCTTTGCACTAAGAGTAAAGAGTGGATCAGGAACCATTATTTTTAGGGTTCTTATGTGCTTAAATATGATATTTAATTGGTTAAATACTTAAGCTATTATTAATGACTTGTCGTGGCTTGTTCCCATGGTAAGCAGAGAGTAGATATGAACTTATTATTGACAAGCAAGATAGCTGCCTGACATTGACATTTCGGACAGGATACGACAGGTCCTAACAGGTTTTGACTTGTTCATACCAGTTCTAACATGTTCTGACATTTTCCGTTATGTTCCCGTAATGTTCCAATATGCTCCCTAATGTTTACATTATGTTCCATCTTGTTTTTGTAATGTTCTGACATTTTCCAACAGTTTCTGACGGGTCAAAACATGTCTGGACACGTCTGAACAGGTTTAAATTCAAAATCCAGATGGTAACCAGACCCAATATTTGTAATTCCTTCCCATTTCCTTTTAAAGTTATTCCCTTTTAATTCCGATTGTCTCCTTGCCTCAAGAGGTCTGGTGGTAGAATAAACTTTTAGATGCTACTAACTTTAATTTTGAAGTAACTACTCCCACATTTGAGCTTGTTTGAAATGGTTTTATAACCCCATTTTTTGTAAGGCTATGAATTTATTCACTTGAACTTTCTTTGTCTCTCTAGAATACCAGTTTATGCGATAGTAATTCTATTTTTGATACTATGACCAAACAGTTTTGAAAGTGTTTGAACTGGTTTGATTAGATCAATTCCTTGTTCATTTATGCAAATTAGGTCAAATTTCCTCTAACACCCCTGGCAACTCCACCAAACCAATGCCCGAACCCATTTATAGCAATTTTTTTTGTTCTATCCTTAATTATTTTAATAATATTGCTTGGCAGATTGCATTTCATGACCTTATTCCCTCACCCCTTTTTTAAACCTTTCAAACGTTTTTTATTGTTTTTTTCACATAGCATCACATAAATTCTCCATAACCATAATTTCCCTACGCGCGATGTTTGCGATTTTAAATTTTTAACTTCAAAAATTTATCTCCAATATATTTGAACCTATAATGGTCAATTCCCCTTTCAAACCAGACATCCCACCCTTATATCTCTGACATATAACTAACGATTTTACAACGAACGAAAAATAAACGTGGACACAGACTCGGACATAGAAATTTAAGTATCTGATCGATAAGGTGAATACACAGCAGTAGCCGATTTAAAGAGAAAACTGAAGTTTAAATCAAATAACGTCAAACTAGCTAAGACGGTTAAGGCGACTAGAAAATATTAATTATTATAAGATAATGAATTTATCGTAGGGAGAGAAACCTTAACAAACACAAGTACCCAGGACAATAGCCTTAGAAATAAGAATACCAACCCAAAATATCCTCAAATAGTAGCATTTGGTACAGCCAACTATTCTAAAAGATTAAAGATCATAAAGACAAGAATGGTGTGGTGTTTCAAAGTTTTCTATGTCAAAGATTGCCTTAGAATCCATACCTTGATATTAGAGGACTTTAAAGAATTACAAATCATCCTCAAGAAAGAAGACCAGGAATTCCATACGTTTATATTGCCTAGGGATAAGCCTCTCAAGATTACAATCAAAGGACTTCCACCCAGCATGCCGATAGAGGAAAGAGGAAAGTAATGATTTGGATACCCCGTTACTGCTATAGGACAATTTACGTCAAGGACGCAATAAGTTAGCACTACTGACAATAATAAGTCACTTCCCATATTTGTATACACGCTGACATCAACCGACAAGAACTATTCTGTTTTCCAGAAAGAGTTCATAAATAATACCAGAGTTAAAATTGAACATCATATAAAAGCCCAAAACATTATTCTACAGTGTAACCGTTATCAGAAATTCAGCCACTCAAAGAACCGTTGTACTAAAAATCCGAGATGCATAAATTTCCTCTTACCTCACCTCATCACTGATTGTCAGAAAGTGGAGAGCATCACCCCAACAACTGTGGATATAAGCACAAAGGGAGTTATTTGACATTCCCTGAAAATCTCAAATTATTTAAAAACAAATCGAGCAAAGACATAAAAAGAAAGACTAGCAAATGACTTTCACAAACACCATACTAACCAGTAAAAATGACTTCCCCCCACTACTCAAACAAGCATCGGAGACAGTGAACATCATCTCGCACTCACATGCCTACAGGAACACCCTAATCAATTAAAAAGAGTATCAAGCATGAAATCGACAAAAAGAACAGGAAAAATGTTCTGAGAGAATATAGTGTTGATGTATGGTTAATAAAGGTAATTATGGCGATGTATGATGGAAGTAAAGTGTGCGTTAGGGTGGATGGAGCTTTGAGTGAATGGTTTGAGATTAAACAGGTTGTTAGACAAGGATGTTTCTGTTCTCCTTGGTTGTTTAATATATCCATGGAAAAGTGTATGAGAGATGCTTGTGAGTACTCCGTTGGTGTACAAATGGTCAATCTGATTTTAAGAGTGTTACTATAGACAGATTATGTCTTAATAATGGCTGACCATGAAAGCGACTTGAAGAATACATTAAATAGTTTGAATGTGGTGACAAGCAAAATGGATCTTCGCTTAAATATATCCAAAACAAAGGTATAGTTTTTAATAAGGACGGATCAAGAAATTATTTTCAGCTTAATATAAATAGAAAACTATTAGAACAAGTGAATGGTTTTGTGTATCTGCACAGAATTTTTTTTTAGTAGAATGATGGATATTTAAATTGATAAATGGCTGAATGCATTTGGAGGGTAGTTTAATGTATTTTATGTATTACAAAGAATGAAGTAGTATTGAAGGAAACAAAGATGAATGTATATAAAAGTTTGTTGAAACCTATAGCGTTTCTTTGATGTGAAGAATGGGTTTGTCTCTAGAAACACAAGAGCAAGTTGAATCTGTTTGGAATGAGATATCTAAGAAATGTATGTGGAAAAACACGTATGGATAGAGTCTGTCATAAATGGAGGCTGAAGGAGTGCAGATTGAAAGGTAATCCAATATTTCAATGTTGAAGAAGCGTCTTACGTTGGTTTGGGCATATTGAGCGGATGAGGGTGAACAGTGTGACGAAGCAAATATATTAAGGTAGATTTTGTTGATCTAAAGGAAAAAGTAGGCCATGAAAGGCTTGGCTAATTATTGTAGATGAATGTGTGAAAAAGAGAAGTATTACAATTTTTAAAAATAATATAGCATGTATTAATTGATGTATGGACGTTTTTGAAGCGAAGGAAATATGCAAACATAGGGAAGTGTTGTGAAATTTAGTGGGGAATGTAGTGAAACTTAGTTTCTAAACTATCATAGGGAACGGCGTGATTAGGTACGTATGTACGTATATTTAGTTAAGGGATGATCTAGCGATGTGTTTAAATTTTTCATTAAGATTAAAGACAGTTAAAAAAATTCATAATAAATATGTAGCATTTTCTTAGGTTAAACTCTCAAATCTCTTTGATAAATAAAGTGGTCTGTTACCACACTTATTTTTATATATATTAACATAATTTGTATTAAATAATCACCTAATTGCAAAGTTAGTTAAGATTCCCTTGTGAGTTTAATTGAACATGTGACACGCTAATGGCAACCAAACAAGCCTATTCCTTTCATTGCGTTGTTGGTGAACACCTAGCCGTTGAATCGCGAAATATATCCTGACTTGTATTAATACTATCTGATGTTAGTACAAGTGAGGATATTTTTCGAAAATGTGGCATCTTGATACAATGCTTGGTTTAACAAACCCAAATGGTGTCTATAATAATATGACAATCTAGTTTAAGATAATATTCTTATTACTCTAAATTTGAAATTATTTCTACTATAGCCTACTTATATAAGTAATTAAAAAATTCTACACCATTTGTCCAGTGAATAATTAATAAATAAACCGATCTCTCTTTATTTAATAGTGAGATGAGTAAAATTAGTTTTTTAAATTAGATTCCAAAGGAAATGTACTTCCATTTACATGGCGATATATTTTACAACCATTTATGAAAAAGCACCTTCGGTGCAACCTGTCGGGATTAAAACTCCGACCTCTCTACTAATGGCAAACTAGAATAGACAGCATTAACGCTTAATCCGCAAATTCCCCGAGGCGGTTATATCAATAATAATTTAATTCAATATTTTTCTTGTTTATTTAATATAAAAATGCTTTTATTAATTTGATTCTAGCCATATTTTAAGGTAGCATAATCCTTCTTATCACTTAGTGCAATCGATTACTAGTGTGTTAATTTGATATTTCCTTGTTTTCTAATGACCTGGTAACGTCGAATTACATTATGTGTTTCTTGTATCCGGATTCATCGTTAATGTTTAACTAAAGTTAGGAACAGATTTAGAAAGTGAGAAACTTTTAAAGAAAGGAGTCGATGGATAGTTACCTTGGTTTCAAATGTAGTAGGGTTGATGTTCTGTGTCAAGATTTTAAAGCTCTCAAACAATCTTCATTTGGAAAGTACAATGTGTACCAATTTAGAGATGTAAATTTGATCGTATGGTCCTAAAAATTAGCTAAAGATCACATTAAATGCAATAGTTTTTATAGAAATATTATAAAATATTACATTATTCCTTTTGTTTAAAATAAAATATGCGAATAATTAAAATCCAAAATAATTGTTGTATGTGTTTTGTGTATTATTTTGATAAAATAATTACTAGACAACTTAAGAAAGGATAGAATAAGAGTTACCAGACGTAAATTAAAAATAAAATCTTACACTGGCACCAGAGAATCAAAGCTGGGACTCTTGCCTTAGCGCAAGTTATATCTACCGCTGATCCATCCAAAATTTGTGCCGTGTTCTGTGTTATTCTTCACTCATATCTTTAAGGCAGTCTGTAATGGACGTGTGGAAGTCGTCGGCTAACAATAAGTCAATATTGATACCACATCCACCACCGACCCTGGGGTTGGATTTATGCTGCCAAGTACAATAAATTATTGTACATAAAAGCGTTTAATATTGAAGAATGCAAACGCATTTACAATTAATTGTACAGAACCAGTGAAGATTGAAGGATAGAAATGATCTTTAGTTTACAGATATAGGCATATCAATTTTTATAATTGGAGGAATCCTCGATAGCTCAATGGTTGAGCATTGGCAACGTAAGCTCAGATTTCATTGCTCGATACCCGTCTCCAGGTGTCATTTTTAATTTACAAGGAAGATACTTGGTAAGTATAAACATGTAACCTAAATATAATTTCAATCTTCATATCTTCGCTGGTCATAAACATTTAAGTGTAACACAATCTGCTTTCTACCGAATTTAATAATTAATTAATAGGAAATAATCAACATTTATATAGAGAGCGATATGTAGATTTCTTAAATACACATTTTCAAAATCAGTAATTTTTCTATTATCTTACGGTTCCACAATAATTTGTTCATGTTTGCTGCTGTTGACAGATTTTCTTTAGTTGGAATTTGTTAACTTTGCTTTTCCTTGAGGTCCATGTGCTACTTCCTCCAGCTATCTACCATATAACTAGTACAGACACATCACTCAACGCCCGTTAATTCATCACTTTGAAAGAACAACCCATTTTCACCAATAATTCATTTTCCAAACATGCCAGGAATCAATCCATGGACTCCTAGATTAGTAGGGAGTCAGGCTACCAATTTAGATAAGGCGTCAGACAAAACAAGTTTTAATAAATAAATTAATTTTTAGTCATTATGAATAGTAACTGATAGTAATTTTATATCTTCTTGTTTATTATTTTTATTCTTTTATTTCTTTATTCTATGACAACACCATGTTTAGGTGATTTTAAACCATCTTCAAGTCTGATTTGTATTAAAGATGATTGATTTTACTTCATACTCTTGGAAAGTTTGTGAAATTTTACGGTTTTATATGGAATAATTATTTGTGAGATGATCAACATATTGTAACCGTAAAATTGCACAAATTTTCCAATAGTATGAAGTAAAATCAATCATCTTTAATACCAATCAGACTTGAAGATTGTGAAAAATCACCGAAACATGTCGTCATAGAAGAGAAACTAAAACCTATAATAGAAGAAGTGAGTAAAAATAATAAACAATAAGATATAACCTTACTATCAATTATTATTATTACTCTTTACCAAATAAGCATGAACATTATTATAAATATTAACAATCTTGTTTTATTATATATCATGAAAATTTAAAAGGGTTAAAAAATCATAGTTTCTGGGACTAGTATTTTAATTATTTATAAACCGAGAATATTTGAAAAAGTATTACTGAGAGACAGTTCCAAATTAAAAATTAACTTTATAAAGGGCACTGCAAGCCACTCTCCTTAAATAAATATTGATAAAATAAACATAGCTACCCCACTTTAATACAAATATTTCAAGGAATGTTAAAGTGTACGTTTGAGAGTAAATAATTTTTCAGGCTGTTTGATCAAGTTGATAAAATTTTATAGATATCCTTATTTAATCTATTATATTATTTTATTCAAACAAAATATGTATTTAAATACTTTATACAATTATGTACTTTTATGTTATATCATTAGTTAAATTTATTTTTACATAATTAGCTAGATTTATAAAATCCTATTATTATTATTTATTATTATTTATTATTATTATTATTATGATTATTGAAATCCATACTTAAATTACATAGGGCCTAAATGTTTACAAAATACCCTAAGCCTACATGCTATATGGCATTATAAACTCGAGAGTTCATTGCTACACTTATACAAGTATGCCACCTATACCTATCTTAAGCTAGTTCTATCCAGTCCACCTCACTACACCTTATCACTTTCTGGTATATTATAATGCGTTTAGGTCTTCCCAATCGTCTCTTCCTATTGGGTTTGGCAGTCAGTATCCTGAGCAAGATTCTAAAATCTCCCATTCGCACTGCATGTCCTGTTCACCGTAATCTGATACTTGATAATCCAAACAATGTCTTGTGATTATTACAGGGTATGTAACTCGTCATTATGTAACCTCAAGAACTCCTCAGTATTCTAATCTATTTTCGGAACAAATATCTTTCTAATCACCTCGTTTTCGAATACCCTAAATTAGCTCTCACCGTGTAAGGTAAGACACAAATTTGTACACCCATAGAGAACCACCGCTAAAATTAATGTTTTGTATATTCTGAGTTGTACATTCCTGGACAGCAGGCGAGATGTCAACAACTTACTGATCAAGTAAAAGCATTCATTTTCCGAATTAATACTTTTCTTAATTTCCAATCTAATATCGTTATTGCTAGTTAAAATTGTTCCTAAATATTTAAACTAGCTCACCCTGATATATAGTATGTTGTTAAAAGTAATCTTAGGTTAGAATCCCCAATCCTTTTTCTCTTTGTTATCATATACTTATTATTTTAAGCCTTCACTTTCAAAACTATTTCCATACTAGCAGCTAGTAAAATTTCTGCATTTCTTGCAACAGCCTACATAATATTGATCAACAAAGTTAAATAAATTGCATATTTTAATAGCTGAATTGTACCAATTAATTTCAACCATTCCCTATTCTTTTGCATTACCTTAATCGTATACTCTGAAGCTAGTTTTAAAATTAATGAAGAAATTTCTTCTCCTTGATTCAATCCTCTATGTATTTCGAAAGTATCTGTGTTAAGTTAAATTTAATCCGTACTTTGCCACGTGTATCATCAAACATACCTCAATTAAATTGACAAGTTGATTTGGGTATCCAAAAATTAGCTAAAATTTCATAAAATATAATTCTATTAAAATAATCTTAAGCCTTTTTAAAATCTAAGTATATTTGATGAATCGTCATGTTGTTCTCCCACTTTTTTCTAATGTTTGCCAAATAGGAAAATTCTGATTAATTGTTGATCTATTTCGTTGAAGTCCCCACTGATGATCACGAATTATTTATTCTCTATAGCGTCAATCTCATTAAAACTTGGTTAGATAAGCATAAGCGTAGTCAGTATATATATGTAACCGGAACGTGTATGAATGTACGGTAGAAAAACAATGTGTGAGGTTTCCTTTACCAGTATGGCAAAAAACCTCTACGTGATTATGAAGTTTATATTTTAATCCCGTAAAAGATCTTTTCTTAAGTAAAATCAACAGAAAATACTTTTTTTCTAAGAAAAGATAATTATCAATATTATTTCCAATTGGTTTAATTTACTTCCTTCCTTTATTTTCCTTCTGTTGTTTCATCTATTTCAAGTACATTTACTTATAACTTTTACGTCCTTTCTAAGTAAACGTGTCATTATGAATACAACTTTTCATTCTCTTTAGCTCTTTTATATTTAATATATATTATATATAATTGTGTACAAGTTTGATATTACACATTCATATATATTTGTATAAGTGTGTATATACATATAGGTAGGTAATAAACAAAACCAAAAAATGATTAATAATATTATTTTATAAGTATTTTGTAAAAAATTCTTACTTTCAAACTGGACAGTGTGTATATGTATATGGGGTAGATATTAAATTGGTAAAATGTAGAGAATATGTAGCTAAATTTTCGTGAGGGGAGTGTGGAAAATATCTAGGAAAATACATCCTCAGTACACCACTTGGATTAACAATCTTAACTCTAGTTAATTGGCAATCCTGTTTATGACAACAGTAATTCCTTAGACAACGTGAACACTAATGCGGGTAGTTAAATCAATAACTTAATTTCTTTGTTTATGATTCGAATGTATATTTTTTCTTGAATGATTGAAAAAATAAAAACACAAACGTATTGCACACGATTCAATTTGTTTTTCAGACCTACAAGCCTTTACATCTTCTTTTTTCATCTTCTTTTTCCATGTTTCAACACCCACCTGTACTACTCACTCAATCCTTGAAGCAACGTTTGATGGACATTTCAATTTAGAAGTCTTATTCCCAGAAATAATAATACACAATACACACATACATCTTTTGGTCTTTACGTGTGCGTCAAAAGCAAAATAATGCGAAAAAAAAAAGAAAGTAAGGAAAAATTAGAGCGTAAAATGAAATAAAAGAATGATTGAAGAAGATCCAATATCCACTCATGAATCATTACGAAATGATCATAAGGAATCTTCAAAAGTCCATTTGGTAAGTAATAAAATATTACGGACTCTCTGAACTGTATCTTTTTCAGGGCCAGCTTGAAAAATACCAAGGAATCTCTTAAAATCACAGTTGAAAAGTAGAAAAATACTAAGAACTTTTCAAACACTTCACTTTTAAAGGACGACTTGGAAACTAAACATATTAAATTATATATATGATTAATATATGCATGTATATAGTAATATTCAAAGTGGTCCTTGAAAAAAAGAAAAGTTTTAAAAGATAATTTTTAAATGTGATCTTAGGATTTTAGGATACATACTATATAAAATGTCGCAGAATGATAGTGAAATCATTTATTATAATAAGCAAAGGCTTTTAACAAAGCACCGTTTTTTTGTCTATATAAACGTTTTCTTCGCAATTAGGCCAGTTAATTTTTGTAATACAGCTCCCTCATGCCTTATGAAAAAATTTGACAAAAAAAATGTCCAAAGCTCAGCGGTTTTGTATTGGAACTCGCTTTGGTCCCAGTGAGTTTTCTTTCCAAGTGGCTGTAAGCTAATGTAATTCCAGCGTTGTTTCCGGTATTCTATTGTAGTTTGTCACATATTATCTTAGTTTCTCGATACTTATAGGGCAGCTAGAATCATCAAATTTGGCACGCCTATGACAATTGTATGTGCCAATATAACTGCTAAATTTAATGATTCTAGCTATCCCATAAGTGTGTCAGAAAATTAAAAAATTTTGGGAAAATGTGCAAAATTTACCTAAAATCAAAAAATCTAGCTCTGTCTAAGGTATAACCGATGGAGATACGACAAAAAGTAAAACGACTAAACTTGTGGACCCCACCAAATCCGTTACTGCTGGTGCAATCCATTTTTTGATAGGTCTAACCGTTTAACCACAAGAGACCTCCAAAGAAAGTTCCGCAAGAAACTTTAAAGTTGCTCCACTATTTTGAATTTTTTTCGGGGGTTAAAAAAAATTTGTTTAAATACTTTTTGGAGTTTTACCGTCAGTTACAGGCTAGAAGCTATAGGTCTGCCAAATTTCAAGTTTCTAGCTCATCTGGAAGTGGGTAAACATTAATGTGAGTGAGTGAGTTAGTCAGCCATGTGGCTTTCTAGTATAATAATAACTAATAGATCTGTATTGTAAAAGTGCTAAATCGTCTAGCTTTGTCACAATATCACTAGCCAGCAATGGATTAATAGAAAATAAGGCGTCTCTAATCAAATATAACGGTGATAAACATTTTTCTTTTAAGAACCGATACATAACTTTCGTGAGCAAAATAACATATTGTAAATATCTACACGTGGGACCCTATAAATCTATAGGAATATTAAATAATCATAAAGAATATTGATGGGCGTGTGAAAAAAATGTCGGGCTCATCTACTCTGGTATGCTGCTAACGAAGAAGATAAGTTTCTAACTCTGCCCGTGTGTGGTTAAGTTATTTATTACTGAATTATATATTACTTCTCCACATTGTAAATGTGGATACATTAAATTTAAAATATACTTTTTTCAACACTACCCCATTAGAACATCTTAAATACGTATAGCATGGATGTGTGGTAAGACGCAAATCTAAAATAATAACTAACCTGATCAACAATTATTTTCCTAACCATACCTTAATTAATGAGTTGCTACGGAGTCTAAAGTTAAACTCTGATTTGATGGGAAGGTAAAGCTTCGAATTACAGCAAGGTGTGTTGAAGTTTTTTTATAAAGAGTTTTACATTCTCTCTTAATGCAAATGAAGGTATATTTTTAATTATTTGTCCATCATCATACGTACCTGATTAGAGTTTTAAAAATGCTTTCTGGCCAGACACGTAGTAAGATGCAGTGAAAATAATAATAATAATAATAATAATAATAATAATAATAATAATAATAATAATAATAAATAATAAACCATTCCGTAAATTGATAAAATATAAATAGTAAGTATTATTTTCAAATTAATGCTATATCCTATGTAAAACTAAATATAATAAGTGGTTATTGTTATTGAACTCAATTTATTAAATGCATCTTAAAATACAGGGGGATAATTTTTAAACACACTTGAACACAGAAATAAAATAAAAAGTTATTTAAAAAATACCACCAAGCCAATATTAAAAATGCAGTTATTGGATTTGATTGGAACTAGATGGATGTCAAATCATACCTACATGAAACGCATTGTATAAACTTATCATCGATTTAAAACAATAAAAACTGGATGACCCGATACGAGATACCGGACACCTGACACTGGATAGTTTGAGCAAAGTTGAATCCTGAAGGACTGAATTGATATTTTAGTTTTCACGAAGTGATTTTTTTCCTACGTGTGTGCAAATAACGGTCTTTATTATTTTATGTATCCATACTTTAATATATATCCCGATTAGTTAAAACTACTCTTGTGTTCTCGTATAACATAAAATAAATATATAATTTGAAAAATGTTCATACTATATATTTTGTTGAAAAGGTTTTGTTTACTAGATTTGAGCTGGTTTAAAAAAATCCATACAAGCAAAAATATATACAAACTAATGATGTTGAAAATTAAATAGAAGAATTGTACCGTTGTGTAACGCTACCACATTCGAAACTCTTATTTGCGGAGAGTTTCCACATATCGCCCTGATGACCGGCTGGTCAACAATGCAGGCTGGCTCGCCTCGCTTGTCGAGCTATATGACGTAAGCCATGGTCTGCATGCTTTGGAGTGTCTCCGGACATGGACGAGTCTTCCCGAAGTAACAGAGAGGCATGAAGAATTCACCGGATTTGAGCTATCATGGCCTACTGAAGCACATATGTTGCATGGCTGGATGTATACGATGGGAGAATGGGCTATCCTTCGACGATACGCTGGAAATGCTTAGCGTGATGGGCGAAGCGGAATTATTGGATTGCGCTTGTGGCTTCATTTTATGGGTTGTGCATATAAACTCGGGCATCGTGTATTATTATTGGTTTGCTCCAAAGACCACCTCACGAAGACAATTATTATATATGATGGTGTTTGGACTGTGATAGCTCAATTTTTTTTACACTTTTTACGCACATGCACTTGCAGTCAACTCCAAGGAGCATTAAACGAAGTCATGTGTTTATGGTGTTTGTAAACCAACGATTTAAGTACTTCCAAGGCCTTTTAAGGCTGACTAAAGGTGTTATCTCTGCGAATTAACAACTATTCTATACCGGACAGTGATTTTGAACCGTTAAATTCATTAACTTTTAAATACTAATGAAAACTCTTTAGGCCCATAAAGGGCCAATAAATTTCAAATAAGTTCATAATATCTTGTGCCGTTTCACGAATGATTGATTACTGTCAACGTGAACGGCTATTGAAAGGTCGGTAGGCTTGTCGGTCCCGGGAAACATGTCAAAAGTTCTACAGTTAAACTCGATTAGGGAAAATCTACAATGTCTACCGGATCACACATAGAAATCACGGTGTGTGAAGACGACGGGGACACTATGTCTGACAAATCCCATGACGGAAAAATGGTTACACCAAGCACAAGGAAGGTAAACACCAGGAAACAACAACCCGACCATTCACAAACTAAACAAGGTTATGAACATCATTCTAACCTAAACTATGAACTAATCTCGTCTCTCTAAGGGAAACAGAGTGCCAAAGCTGGAGTTGATGCTCCAGTGGCAAAGTACATGAAGGAAGACCATAAGTTCCTCACATTGGCTAGTGGGCAAGTCAACAACTACTAACAGGGTGCTGCTATAGAGTCATAAGTTGAAACTCTGGGTGAAGGAACTGTATTAAATGAGTTAAAAACCCTCTTATTGTGGTTTCAAACGTGGCGGAGTACAACAACATAATTAAACTCCTAAATAAGAATCTAAAGGATGACTACGAACTCTACTGTATAGCGCGGGTGTTAAAATTGCTACAAGTTCTCTCTGGGACTGCTCTTCACTATTAAATCTTCTCGAGCAAATTCCCTTGGGCACTACACTTATATGCTCCAAAAGGATAAGCCCTTTAAGGTAGTAATTATGGGTCTTCACTCCAATATGCCTTGCAACGAAATAAGCTTGTAGCTCACTTAAATGGGTTTGACTCCCAAAATTGTGAGGAACTTTACACGAGATTCACACCAAAAATGATGACACATAGCCCCTACCAACCTTTGTCTGCATACTGAATAAAAAAGTCTGTTGCAAAGATTTGTGAAGTCAGGGCCATAAACCACACAATTGTAAAAGAAGAAGAATATCGAAAATCGGCGAGCATGGTATTGCAGTGCCACCGATGCCAAAGCTTTGGTAACTTGAAGAATTATTTTGCCCAAATCCCACGTTGTGTCACATGTTTGGGTAAACATTTAACCACAGCCTGTGTTAAGAATGACTGGACAACGCCGGAAAGCTGAGCGAACTGTGAGAGTGAGTGTGCGAAAAATTATATGAACTTTCCTGTATTAGTCAGGGAAGTGTAAAAACGCAACAAGCAGCTAGACAAGTCTACCCAAGGAGGACAAGAGGTAATGGAGCCAATTGCTCCACCCAGCTACTTAGGCACGTCAGCATTCCAACGGGAACGCACGCTCAAGGGGCCAATTGGCTATCGTACGCTGCTGCCGTAGTAAACCACCCCCAAAATTCTAGCGAGGGAAATACTTACACAAATGAGGTTTCTGAGCTAAAGGACCTCCTTAAAATATTCAAAGATATAAATCTGTCAGGCCTTCTAGTACACCTTAAAAATACCTGGGCGGATTGCAAAAATCCCCCAACAAAACCAAAAAAGGACCTGCCTGATTTTATTGGAAGCAGTCACTGAATTCTTATGTGATGGCAATTAATCGAACACAGCACCCAGGTGACTTTTTGAACTTAATATTTTGGAAAGCCAATGGTATCAAACACCAGGTGCACCAATTTGAACTATTATTGGAGACATACGGAATAGCTATCGCTCTCATGCATGTTACTCTTTTAACAGTAAAAAATATTGACTTTTTACGGGTAAACTATTTACACGACCAACAGACCTATCAGTAGGGGAGGGGGTAACCATTACCATACAGTTGTTCCGGGTAGTGTGAAGATTGAAACAATTTCGATAATTGTTCCCATACCACGGAGCAAGATAATTTTTAGTGCTGGGTATAGGAGCCCTTTGGCACCGATCACAGCCGATGATCTAAATACGCTTTCGGCCAAGAAAAAATTATTTTCTGCTGGTGACCTTAATTGTAAACATACACACTGGAACAGTCACCTATCTAAGCAAGCTTACAGGACACTGGTGGAACATGCAATCTTAAAAAACTATGTAGTTCTGGCACCGGAAGAACCCACAATCTACCCCTCAAATTACAGAATTCTACCGGACGTGCTCAAGGTGATACTTACCGAGTACAACCAACTGCCTTAATAACTGCACACTTTAAATAAACTGGACTCTAATTACATCCCGGTTTTCTGTCGGCTCCCAACAAATAACAATCCTCAAAATTCTTTTCTCAGGAGAAAGATTCCTAGCACCGACAGGCCCAAATACCAGGCCCCTTTAAAGAGGGTTATACCGCTAGATTTAAAGGTTGAATAGACATAGAGATAACTCGGTAATCCTCTTGAAATAAGCGCTGCTTGAGACTCATCGGGCGTCAACGACCTACGAAGCCCCCATAGTCATACTAAAGAAGGAACCTCCAGACCTGAACTTCTTGATAGCTCATAAGAAGGAAACACACCATGAATGGCAGACATCCCGATTGCCGATACACCAAGCCGAGTATAACAGATTAATGGACCAGGTTCACCTCAGAGCCAAATATTTGAATCTAATCCACTGGAACGAGTACGTTGCGGAAACCGTCAACAGTGATGATAGTGTGTGGAAGATTACCAAACAACTTAAAGGGGACACCTCAAAAACTAGAACTCCGGCCATACACGGACTCCATGGGATGACTTATACAACCGCTGCTAACATAGAAGCTATAGCTAAATCATTGGAAGAGCAGTTCAACGTGAACATCGCTCCCCAAGAAGAAATATTCACAAGAGAGTGTAAAGATGGGGTGAAGCTATATCTCGAGGAACTTATCCCTATGTTAACACCCCCAGGGTCTAAATATGAAGTGGTACATGTTATCAAGCATCTAAAAAAGAAGAAAGCTCCAGGTGCAGACCGAATATCAAATGAGAATCTGTGCCATGCTCCTGATACAGTCATTCTTCTCCTGGCCTCTATATTTTCTGCTGTATTAATGTGGGAATACTTTCCGGAAGTTTAAAAGGTGGTTGATGTAATATCTATTACAAAGCCTGGCAAAGACTCGAAATTTCTCCAGATCAGGAGAACGATCAGTTTACTCAGCTGTCTTGGTAAGTTATTTGAAATAATAATTCTTGAAAGGCTAAAGCAGTTTGCCCAGGATAACCGAATACTTCCTGATATTTAATTTGATTTCCGGAGCCACCACTCCATTCCCGGTCACCAGTTTTGTGGAGGCGACCACAAAGAGTTTTAACAGAAAGGAAATTACATAAGTGGGAATTTAAGGACGTCGAAAAGGCCTTTGATAAGGTCTGGCATGCTGACCTCCTGCGAAAGATTACTAACTTCAATTTCTCTAGGACGTACATACACACGAGAAGAAACTTCCTTCACGGTCGTTACTTTAGGGTAGAAATGGATGGTAAGAGGTCATTCTACACGATATCAGAGCGGAAGTGCCGCAGGGATCTACTCTATCACTATTTTTCTACAGCATATATGTTGCCGACATAACTACAGATCCAAAAATCAGCCATAGGCTATTTGCGGATTACAACCTGTTTTTCACTGCGTACAGGAATATCAAGTTTGGGTTTAAACACGTGCAACGTTTTCTTTACCAGTTCAGCAACTGGCTGGAAAAGTGTAGAATAATGGTAGACCCTGCCAAGTCCATGGCTATCATGATCTCAAGAAGGAGGAGCCAGCCACAAGACCAGTTTAGTGTCCTGGGTGAAGATATTCCCTTCTGTAACGAATTCAGATATCTTGGAGACTTAATGGATTCCCGACTCAACTAGAAACCTCACCTCAAGAGCTCAAGGAAATAGGCTATGGGGAAATTGGCACAGAACTTCGGAATGTTCAAGAGACAGGTGCTGAAAACTAGAACAAAACTTCTCTCTTCTTTCCTTGTCTCGTCTACGCTTGTGAAGCGTGGAGTTATGCAGCTCCAAGTGTTTTCAGCCAGCTTCAGGTAGTCCAGAACAAGGTACTCAGGTGCATACTGGGTGTCGCCACAAGAACAAATAATGCTTTTATCCACTTCATTACTGTTGTCAAGTTGTTTGAAATCTCCTGTGTTTATATGTTTGGTGTGTGGCTATTTCGTCTTCTTTGTTCATTCCTGTAAAATAGCTGCCGTTGAGGGTCCCATAATATTTTGTGAGCAAACTCGAGATGGACGAGAATCTACACTGATTGGGAGGGATATAAAGAAAGAGTGGTTGAGAGCGAGAGAGCTGATGATATAAGAGATACAAAAAAAATATGCACAGAACGCACTTTTCAAATGGGAAATCATATAAGAGCCAGCGAAATAATGGTGGTTGCAAGAAAGAAAATTATTAGGTCAAGAACTAAACTGTTAAATAAAAAATACCAGTGTTGAAAAATAAATAGAAAAGTATGATCAAAAGAGTCTAACCCTTCTTTAGCTACGTGGAGGCCTTTGCTAGAAGTCAGCATTGATAAGATTACTCAAAATCAAAAATATTAAAAGGTAAAAGGCCAACAATATTTTTATTTAATATTAGCTATAAGTACAGATAGGCCTATGGTCTAGAATGGGATGACAAGACTCAATGTTCATTATATTTCAATACTTCAGATTGCGTGATAAATATATAATACAAAGATAAATCTGTATCCACCAAGGGCAGAACTCATAAACTGAATAGGAACATTTAAACGCTTCAGTAGTCGACAGTGGTGAAATAATTCTCTAACAGCCTATCAAAATCACTTTGAAAACATATGTACGCTCTGAACTGTGCATGACATAGTTGTAGAGCTTTTAAGTGCTTCCTTATGAGACAGCAGTAAATAGGACATAAGGGTCCCGGCTACAAGTATATGAACACTATATATTACGATATATTAAAGAGATTAGGGTGAACTACACACACTCACACTGTGGACTGAACGGTACACTTAAACCAAATAAAATAATTTCCGCTTAGCAAACTTGAAAACATAAAATAATTACACATGTAATTTGACATATCCTACACCACATGATACTCGTAGCCTAAGCCTATTATAGCGCCTGACCAACAAACATGTAATGATTCCATGGAATGATGAATCGGCAAAATTTAAATATAGAAGGTTCTTACTCGATAAGAAAATAATACATTGAGTTCTGGTTAAAAAATAAAGTTTAAATTAAAAACAAAATCAAATCACCACTTCTCTCAAATTTTATCTTGATATGAAAATATAAACCCTACAATACATAGCTTATTTACTCAGATAATACTCTAAAGATATATTATTAAGAATGTCGTTCTGTGCTAGTTCCACAGCTAGACATAAGAACTTACCTTACTATTGCCAAACCATGGTCACTCTCACAGCAACAAATAAAGCTATTTTTCAACTTACCCTCCATGCGAGAATCTTCCCTGAGTGAGTCCTCCAATCAAAAAGCGTTGTTTTCAGCTCGAGTCCCAGTTATATTAGTATGTGTGCTCAGAAAGAATAGTATATAACGTTGGGGAGGGATTTTATCGATGACATCAATTTCTACCTATCATAATCATCGCCATACGGATGAATCTGCTTGGCAACAGTGGTGCCGAGAGTCCTACCTCAGCAAACCTGGCGTTTAGCACGTAAACATTTTTCCCTGGTGGTTTGTGTCATGTAAAGGAACGGAGATGCTAGATTTGGCGCAAAGAGACCCACGATAAAATTTAGATTATTTTAAATGTGATTTCCTCCACACGAACATTCCCGTAATTACGATTATTTACACTATGTGTGATGATATATATAATTTATATGTGAAGAATGATTCTAAAAACATTAAAATTATTAGAATATATGTATGTATAGATATTTATATAAATATTAATATATAGCTATGAAACAGAAATAATCACTAAGAAATTTAATGATGGTAATAAGTATATAATGAGAAATCTAAAGAGACCAGAATCGGATTCTAGAGAATATAGGATGAAATTGACTTTTAAAACTGTGTTATTTTGCTTCTATATTTTTAACACGTAGTCTTACTGTTCGAGATGCCTCCACGCAACGTAAACAAAAGACGACAGAGCCTTATTTCGCAAAATTTATCACAAGCGGTCGATCCACGTGAAAATGCAGTGGGAATGTATAAGGGAATACCGTGGCTTATGTAAAAACCTACATTATTTTTGCCAATTTTTACCAATAAATATGTTGTAAAATATGCAATTTGTAATAATGTCTACAGTATGTGGTTTTCCTCAGTATGTAGGTAGTTTTAACCAAGTTAGTATGTTAGTTTTGAGAACACTAAATTACTTTTATGAAGTAAGATATGTGGCCGTTTCGAACAATTTTTTCGGGGTGATACAGAACATGAAAATTTTCGATGTTTAATATCTGTTACAGAAAACTTAATGTTTTTTAATTTCCCAGATGGTTCGTACGTTTGTTCGTAAATCAAATAATGTGTCTTGATCCAAATAAAGAATAAATAATGCTGTGCAGATGGTAAAGTCTTGCGAAATCAATTTGCGTCTTGCTGATTGCCAAGAGGTTTTGTACAGATGCGAGATTCTTCTACCGGAAAGTGTATTAAACATCCTGGTAGACAACCAGTCATGAACAAAGGGGGTTAGAAAATATTTATGACTATTTTATGATCTGGCTGATCAATGATTCCGTATCACAACGTTTAACATATCAAATGCTTACATTATGCTGTTTGCCATAATATAAAAAAAATTAATTAAAAAGCCTAAGATGGTAGGAGAAGACTGGTTCAGTAGGTCTATCTTTTAAGAAATTGCAGGAGAAACAAAAATCATAAATCAAATTTAAAATATAGCATAGTATTTTTCCATTGAATCAAAATTAAGGGGAAAGTAAATTCATCAGGGGAAAGTATATAACAATAAAAAATTAGTCCTTTCACCAGTCGAAGTCTGGATTCATTGAAACAGATATGAATACTGGTGCAACAAGATTATTTTCGCATAAATTGTGAAAAACGTCGATTTACTTGCAACATATGTTTTGAAAAAAATATTTCTATCGAAATTAAGTAGTTATAGTTTATTTCAAAAAGGGGCTCCTTAGGAGTTTATTAATTGTTTTATAATTGAAATGGCGATGCGCTTCTCCCCCGAGGTTGGTGTTAGTTATATTGTTCCCTTATTTTGATTATTTCATAGTGTAGTTAGAAAAAGTATATTTGTACTAGTTATTTTATTACATACAGCCCAAGCCATATAATACAGCTTTATTAAATTTGGTCTCTGATTACTTTTTTGTTACTAAAGAAAGCTTTATTCATTTTGTCTCAATATGTCCTACCTACATTAAAAACGGATCAAGAAAGTATATGTTGATAAGATCAATATATAATAAATACATTCTTTTTTCTAACAAACCAGCAAGCTCACATATAAAAAGCAAATACTCTTAAGTGAGACGGATAAAATTGAAAAAATAATCAACTTGCGCACGATGACCCTACTATGCATTATCGTGCTTCTTTTGTTTGTTCACCCTACTTTTCCTCTTGTATTTCTTACCATCCTACTAGTTCCCTTTCATCATCACCTGGTGCCCTGTAGCAGTCTTTTGTTTCGTGTTTATTCATGGCTCATCCATCTTAATTGTGCATAGTATTAACCTTCCTAGAACCTTCCCGTTCCCTAGTTATCTATCTTGAAGATTCCTGAAACACCATTAAGAACTAAATTCGTATTCGAACAACATCTAAGCAAATGAACTTTATGACAATGTACACAAGCACCCTTACAAATATTAGTAGGTTATTTAGAATTGACGATCTATGCAGTTATGGCAACTGGCCACTTTATTGTAGCTATAAATGAAGAGCTTTCTTATTGTTTACGAAGTCTTCTTCTCCAAATTGTGTCATATTCAACAAAACGCAGAATAAAATGGTCCCCTCGTTTATGGAAACGCGCTGCTATGGTAAAAGTAAAAACACTTTATTATCTATTCTAACTTACCCTGCACGAAAAAAGGTCCAATGGGGACCAAAATTTGTACGAAAGGTTTGTGTAGTTTTTTCATTAATAGCGTGTTTCACAGTGAACTAGACTTTTAACTCTAGAATATAAATAGTGGTGTCAGTGAGGTTATGGTTTTTAACATTTTTAGAGCGTTTGGTGTTTAGTCGGCTGTAACAATGACTTCTGCTTCAAATGATTCAATTTCATTAAAAGAAATGTTAATATCATAAGCTTCAGAGCAAATTTATAACAAAAATATATAGTATTAAATATATTCATAGTAACCTAGTAAGGAGGGATAATCAATCAATCATTAACTATTTATAAAACATATAGGCTAATAAACCAACACATTGGTCATTTCAGTCATTATTTCCATTCAAAGATTATTGGTGCTCTAATTTGTATAGTTACAGTATATCATTTTATAAACAATTTGTAAAGACCGTGTAGCGTGTAGCTTTTCAATCAATAATTGATTCAAGAATTGTTTAAGAACTATGTAATAGACGTATATATCTTGAATTTAATAAGAATCTCTAATGGCGGGGACGTGCTAATAAAGGTCAAGTTGGTGTCTAGTAGGTCAGGGCTCAATGCCCTTGATGCTGTTACAAGGGTGGATTTTACTAACGATCTTCCTCTAATTTTATATGCAATTCGGGTTAATATATAATCTAAATTTTATCTAACACCTTAGCTCAGTCGGTAGCGTTTCTGCCTACTGAACTAAGAGTCCCGGGCTCAATTCCCGGCATGGCCGAAAAATTTATAATTTGTCAAATATGAAGTTACTCTTTCACATTGATAAATTAACGCTCGGGGACTGGATGCTGTGCATGCTGTAGTCTTAATTTAGATTAAAATTTAAATAAAACTACGCCATGCCTAGCCAGACGGTAATGGGTAAATATATGACTTGAATAATAAACTGACCGAGACTATAGGCTGGAAACTGTAATGGGTACAAAAAAAAATCCCAATTCTATCTTCCTCGCCATTACATCATTACTGTAAATAAACTTAGATATATTAGTTGGGAAGTAAATTGAGGTGATTAACAAAAACTTTATCAAGAAATATAATAAAGATGTAAGTGAAATTTACTTAACTCTAGAATCTGAAATAAATTTGAAATAATTTCCATTATTCAAATCATCAGTTTGAATATAAAAAGCTTTGATAACAAATTCGCAATTTCCTACAGCTCCACTCGCAATAAACGATATAGCAACATATTCGGTAAGGTAAAATGATAGAAAAGAATGAAACTTAGTTGAGACCAGTGTTTTATGTACAGTAAGTACGAAAATTCACGATGAAACAATGACTCGACACCATCGCCCCCTTCACATACCCCATTTAATATCACGTGCCATCTTATGTATTCTCAATAATAGCCGCGACGAATATTCACTGATAACGGACAGTTTTTCTCGATATTGCTACGCTCGCTGATGAGATAGCGTGTTGGTATATATCCTACGCTGTATTCTTAAATATAATGAGTACAACACATAAAGGACCATCTTGATCCGATGAGCACGTTTTGAATTAACTGGTTACATGCAAACGGACTGACAAACACATTATAAAAATCTTTAAGAATCTAATATTTAGTACTCTTATTATTAATTTATATTTTACAGAAAAAAAGACATCTATAGAAAAATAAGAATGCGGAGACAAAGCTAGCTTGTGTACCCTTCTTTACCATGCGGGGAATCGATAAATACGGTCTATATAATAACTAACCATGGGGAAGAGTAAAAATATTTTAAATTATATTTAAACATGAATACTTTATTGGTTTAAAGTTTACTATAAAACATGAGAGAATAGACGACCAAAACACATTGTCAAAATAGATATATAATTTGAACATGTGCTAAAAGCTCCACACAATATTTTAGCTCACTATTTTTGTAATAATAAAAAAAGTAATAAGAGTGACATAGAATAAATATTTGCTCGTTTAAGAGTTAAAGCCAATTAAAGTAGCATGGTACTGTTACAGTTTACGTTTTAGAAAACGAATTATTCTTATTTAGCGTTTCTGCTCTAGTTTAATCCTCCTTTGAATCCACCATATTAAATTTTATTTATTTTGGACTTTTCTAGAGAACATTATTTTATGGGTAGTCGGAATGAGAAATTTTAAATTTTTAGGATATTTAGAAATGTTCTTATAAATCATCAGATATAAAAACTATGTCGAATTTGGATGTTCAACATCCGGCTGCAGTCCTATAAACTGTATTTTAAACGAAACATTAGTCAGCCAATAAACGAATTGCAAACAGGAACGAAATACATATAAAATGTGATATTTGTTTAAAAGCGATCGTAATATATGTGAAAATAAATGTTATACCTTGTTAGATGAAAAAAGTGGATTACGGTTTATCAATGAGCAAAACTGAAATTAAATGCTTTTATAAGACCAATTTGTACCTACTTCACCTGACAAATTTCAATTTATTACCACAATATAAAAATTAATAGTTTGTGAAATTATGATTCCTTTATGAAACTATGGGGTTGTTCTTTTACAATATTTCAATTATTTAAATATTCTTCTACACGTATAAAGTGTTTTTTGTATTAGTTAACCCCTCTTCCACCGTTTTCCCAAATCTTGTTACAAGATTAAAAAAAAACCTTTCATACTTTTATAGTTGCCTAGGTGGTTCATCAACCTTCCTGATTATTTTCAATTTTATTACACAAGCAATTTATTGTTTTTTTAATTTTTGAAATATACACCCCTGACCCACATTCAATAACCCTTGCTTTGAAATTATAAATATTGATACTCTTGAGGTTACTTATATTTGTACCACTACATTTACCCTATGTGTTTCAATTTTCTACCATACAGGAGATGTTTTATTCTATTGGCTTAGGACATTTGGGAGGGGGATCTTTCTTCTCATTTTCTGGTCATTAATTATGAAATTAATTTTTTTTCCGGAGTGTTGGGGTGCCTCCTACCTGTCTGACAAATTAAAATCATCAGCCGCACTGAGAAGTATGTTTTTTATTTAAAAACAATAATTTTAAATTCCTCATTTCAACAACCTCTTCCTAGAAATATCAAATATTTAAGAGTTATTCCATTACTTTGAGTAATCCCACTATATTCCTGGTATTTTATAATTTTCTATGTATCCTAGGACTATACATTGATTTTGGGTGTGATTAATCTACAAACGAATATAAAACATTCCATTTTTATATATTAATATGGTGGTCATCTTTATAGATCCCTGGTTTTGGATTCAAAAGTGGCGACACCAATACATACATACAAACAAATAAATAAACATAATATATGTTTATATGATAATTATTATTGGTTACCATTGTCAGAATTCCCATGTATAACGAGCTAGAAATCTGGACGAGCAAACAATTAGTATTATGTAGCCACTATTTTCTTCAAGATAGCCGT
Organism: Timema podura; assembly: GCA_033556935.1. Taxonomy (NCBI): domain Eukaryota; kingdom Metazoa; phylum Arthropoda; class Insecta; order Phasmatodea; family Timematidae; genus Timema; species Timema podura. The sequence goes on along the minus strand of JAVRXN010000010.1, from coordinate 62,988,792 downwards.
ACTGTCTAATAGATATTTAGGAAACTCTAAAAGTGGGTTCACTGAAAATCCATTATTCACAATATTAGGCAAAGAACATAAACTAGAATTTGAAGTCACTCTCCTGAAACTAATTGGTGGACATAATTTGTATTTAGCCTTATAGTGTTGAATTAATGGTAAAGTTATATCTATGTTAAAGCCCTTGGCCCGGTCGAGTGCAACTCTAAAAACTATTTTGGGGGATGGTGGGCGGGAGGGTTTTGGCGTGGCTCACAACCGACCAAAGTATCCTTCCATGCCAACAAGAACAGATGGATCATGGAAGCCGTAGATGGCGCTAGCTACCGGACAGGTCTTGTGGAAAAATCATACTTTTGGAAATATCAGTTTTCTCGAGAAAGAGTGAAATTTTTAAATTAATATTTTCAACACCTCTTCTAAGATAATGTATCAATGTTTATTAGTTGTTACATTTTCTTATTTTGTTTATGAAGCTGGCATTTTTCTATTGATAAATGTCAAAAATTTTGATATTTGATCACTGTTAAAATTATAGAGGAGGTGTGTATATAAAAAGTATAACTTAATCAACATGCTTCTATGCTTGAACAAACCATTACCGAAAAGAAAATTTCAAAACAATAAAAAATGCTTGAAGATAACCGTTTTTCCTATGGCTCTGCATTTCCACGCCAAATGAAAAGAGCCAATCGCCTTAAAGGCATTGGTCTCAACATAATTGATTTAAAAAGATACACAAAGTTGCGCACCTTGGTATTTCACTAAATAGACCTCAATGGATTTACCTTAATATTTTGCTTGTGTTTGGCATTACGTCACGGGATTTAAGGCATTATGATTTAAAGTTAAAGTCAACTTCACTTATAGTGAACCACCATGGATCCAGATCTTTGGTTCACATATCCGAGGTTCAAATAAAACTGAAAATGTGTTTGCACTTAAGCCTTAAGTGAAAGAGGTAGCGACAAACAAACTATAATATCACAAAAAGAATAAATTGTATTGAAATCTACTAATTAGCATTTGAATAATTGGTTATGTGCTGATACTTGCTTTATAACGTTTTAATTAATATTTGCTATACATCCCTTTCAAGAGTCTGCGCTTTTACCACACTCGATTTCACATTGTATTTACAGATTTAATAAACTTTATAACTGTATTGAAATTATCCAACAAATCTTTTACATTTGGAACACTTTCTTGACTCTCGTCTTTGTCATCTTTAATCCCTCTTAGTTCTATTTTGGAACAATCTTTCAAAGCTTCAACCAGGGGCGCACCCAGGATTTTGAGCTATGAGGGGGCTTTTTACATAATATTTTCATAATTGCACCATTATATATTTCAATTACTTTAATATTTGTAAATTTGATTTGAAGTAGGGGGATAAGAAAGATAGAGAATCAGTGACGTTCCATAAATAGTGGGGGTCTTGGTTTCTCCCCCGAAAAAATTTTTGATTTCAAAGGATGCAAAAAGTAATATTTAAGCTAATTTTTACCAAAGTTGGATCCTCGGCCTACCCTCTAACAATGTGTATGCCACTAATGGGTAACAGGTCTGTATTTACACATTCTTCTTCACATCCAGGATTTGGAGTTGGTGGGGGTGGGGTATATGATAATTTCAACTGCCCCTTCCCTTCTTCCTGATAAAATAATATTTACATAATTACTCTAAAATAATAATTTCAATCAATGTAGCCACTTAAAATCTTTATGTAAAAAGAGTAAAGACCTTAATTATTTCTAGAAAATATTTACGGTATCACAGGTCCAGTATTAATTAAATTGCAAATTTACAGTAAATTTAAAAATCAACAGAAAAATTATTCCTTTGAAAAGCCCTAATTATTCACAAAATTATTTTTTTTATATCAAATATAATTAAACTAAATATAATTGATTAATTGACAGAACATAGTTCTAATCATATATTTGTAATATTCTTAATTTTCAAGGGGAGGACCATTGTCTAGGGGGCTTCAGCCCCAAAATGCCCCCTCAGTGGTTGCGCCCCTGGCTTCAACTGACGCATAATCTGGGTAGGACCAATACTCTAGATTTTGGCCATTTGACCATATCTTTACCTGTGTTCTCTTGGAGTATGGAGGAACTCGTTTCTGAGGGGGGGACACCATTAAGACGAATTCACACTATCCCAGATGGTAGGATAATACGTGAGAATGATGGTGGTGGAAAGCAGAGGGGACCTACAGTTTAACATGGGCTCCGAACCATGGTGGGGCCCTGGCATTCCACACATTCACAAAGTGTGAAAGCACACACTTTGACAGAGGTGAAAGAAGGGTTTGGTAATCGGGTAAATATGTGCTAGGACCGAGATTGAGCCCCAGACCCCTAACACAGAAGTCCGAAACCTCACCTAGACCGCCCGGTCTCCCTGTTGTATAATCTAGTGAAATATATTTCCTAATCACTTCATAGTTCTTGTTGCTTCAGCGGCCGTATGGTCTTAGTCGTCACTTTTAAAATAAACCGCACTGCCCATGACGCGGTTAACGAGTTTTGAATCTCGTTCGGGTGTGTTTATGTTGATTTTTGTTTTATGGTTTTACACTCTTCTTCCATTCAAATTGCGGTACACTTCCTCTTTAGTATAGTATTCCTAATATCCTCATCCCTAACACATTGATGTAATTAGTACATAAGTGTAAAGCCTAAACGGGTAGTAAGATGCGGGGCTAAAAACAAACAAAACACTCTACAAGCATAGCTCATATGCTATTTTATTTCATAATAATTGTCACTGACGATTTGTAGCACTCCCTTAAATGATATTTCATCCTCCGTATGTTGTCACAAAAGTTATAGCAAACAGTAAAATAACCTGTCTTTTCTTGCTGCAACTTCAGTATGAAGCTTAAGCCCTTAGGGTGGGGTGATGTGGCGGTCTACATTAGGGTCTAAATCTAAGTACCAAAACGTATTGTATTAAAAAAACGCCTGACGTGTACATCTTCACACATCCCTAAGCCACGTTACACAATTTCTTGTTCTTAAAATTACATTGCTATCACACAATTGTACTGTACATAATATTTTATTTGATTATTTCCTTGTCTAATCTTGAGTTTATAGTGGTCCTTTATTCATAGAATTCACTTATTTTCTGAATATTTATCCATGTAAATATAAAATTAAATAAAATGTTCCAACGATACCAATATGTAGTTTTATTTGCTAAAGAAACACAATTTGTCTACTAATTGAATACTCAACAATAACAACACAAAATAGTATAGTTTCTCTTTTGAGTAAGTCGGATGCTGATTTACATTCTAAAATACTCAGTTTCCAATATGTTTGTAATTATTTGATGATCTTTCTAAGCCCCTCATTGCCAAGGAGATATACCAATAGGATTTATAAATTAGAGGTTAATATATTAGAATTGACAAATATAAGATGCAAATGTAAACACATTTATATCGCTATATTGACACATATCTCTCTCACTGAAGGGTTGCATAATGGTAAATGGCTTACCTGTATTCTTAAAAATAGAAAGTAAAACAGAAGTTTGGTCTCTATCCGATGAGCAGTTTTTGAGTTTACTGGCAAAAAAAAAAACTTAAAGAGAGACTTAAAGTTTTATTATATGATGGATTATGAAATAAAACTTAGATTAATTAAAAATAATAGACTTAAAATTAAATTATAAATTTCCTGAGAACACGTTGATAAATAATTTTACAGTTAACTGTACTATAAGATTACTCTGCATGCAAAACTTAAAATCTAAGTATAATTTCCATGAATGATGGCTCTGTAATATTCTGTTGTATCTCATGGGAGAGTGGGGTCTAAATCCAGGTGGACGGATGGAGGTTAGTCGGCATTGTTCTGGAAATTTCTGTTGTTCTTGCTGTAGGCAATGCAAACTAGTACGGCGGTTCAATGAGCAATTGCACTAAACGTTTAGCCGCCATGATTCCTCAATAATTATCAAAATTATAAGTTTCCCATTACCATTTTGTTGTGTTCTATATCATAGAGTAACATTGTTTAGCGGAGGTCAACAATTAATACCAATGGATTTCTAAATGTAATAATTGAAAAAGTATCTACTTTAATTTCATAACTAATAATTTATTTTAAATACACAACACACACAAGATAGTTGACCTAGCAAGTTTTTAATTTAAATGTTAGTCATCTTGAGAAATTTTTAGAGTATTGAGGTTGTATGACTGAGCTTGGCACAGAACGATGCCCAGGGTACACCATAGGATATTGTTTACGCGTCCTACCCGCAATGAAATGATGTGATGATGGTTATTATGGAGATGTGAATCCAGGTGAGTTTTAACCCAACTTAAGTCTAATTTACCAAACCCTGGTGACCATTGGGTACATTTGCCTTAAGGGAAAAATACCCAAGGAATCAGCCAGGAATCAAACCTAGTACCCCTAGGCTTGTAGACAGGTGCACTGGCCACTACACCACGGGGCCGGTTTTTGCTGAACTAACCGAGAAACACTACTTGCTGATAGGTACCGATTATTTTCTACCCTAATTTTCGCTGGGTGAATGCAGAATTCCTATAATTCTTTACCCTCTACATTGCTCGTCAATTGATATTCATTTTTAACGTCAATCTTCTTTTGATAATTTGTTCTGGCAAGACGGAGCTCTATGACACATGCTATATCTCATTTTCTTGTTCTTTCTTGCTAAAAATGAACTCAAAAGATATCTCAACTCGATTCTAGTCTTCGTGTGAATTGATTTAGTGCAGTGACATTTATGTGTATATTAAATATGGTTCGATCTGTGTGTCTTTATATATTGTGTAATTATGGAAATGATAGTATTTAGGGGAACTTTCTTCAGCAGATTATAATTAAGAAGAGCGCACGCAATTCAAGAACATTTCTACTGGTTATTGATGTGTATCTCCTAATCAAGACAGCAGCCAAATGCAGGCTTCGCAACAGACAAATTTTATATCCTGTAGTCCGAACATAGTCTGTTATAGTGTAACTAAATACTGGTCTCTAGGAACTACTTTTTTTAAATCTAGTTTTTATTTTGTTCATCAGATCACCAAAACGTTTTTCCTCATGGGCCTGATATTGTTGTTCACTCGCTACAGAAGTAACATACAATATTTTCTCGCCTTGCTAAAGCATTCTTAAAATTATTTAAAAATAATTTTTTCGTGTTATTTCACATCAAGAAATAAATATTATCTGGTGATTTTTTTAAATTTCTTACAGATCCATAATAACTATATGTTTTAATTATTACTTAAATAGTATTACTCCATATTTATATTTCTGCAAATTAAATAAACTTTATTTTTAAATTTATCATACAAATACTTGCTCGGTGACTGTCGTTTCGTTATAGTTTAATTGTTTTTTAATTTATTTACAATACAATTTTATTAAATCTCACTCTTCTCATGTTGTAACTAATACTCTCAACAATGTAGCTTTGTACATCTCAATGCGAAAATTGCTTAGTTAGCAATAGATTGACCACAACCAAACAAATACATTGACTCCGTTGAATAACTCTAACAAAAAATACTATGCTAACTCAAAGTTTATCACCTAGATAAAAAAGAATTAAAATTGAAAACAGTAGAACTCCATGCCTTCTTGATAAGATTCTTGAATCTGATCCCAAAGACTTTGATGAAATTTCATTGGCCACTTTGTAGGATTCAATCTTATATCCACACACAACAATTGATTGTAGAATTAAAGTATTGTTCCAGCAACTCAGGAACCGATTTTCAATGCCAACGCGACTGTATCTATCCCTCCTGTTGATCACACCCACACTAAGTTCAATGTTCTCACTTTTAATGTAAACCTGCAACAAAGGAAGGCATTTTTTGTGTTGTTTGAAATTAAAATTCTTTCAAATATGTCGTTGACCTCTGTAGAAAAGTTTAAATACCTGTTAATTTCCCCTTAAGATCTCAACGATCTCAAGGTGATTCAAAGCCATCATATTTCGAATGAAAATAACTCTATCATTTGGAACCTAATAAAAAAAATCATCAGGGGTCCAACAAATTTCTCTCCAACTTGACAAGATTTTGGACCTTTCCAATATTTCTCACAACTTTCTAAACAATAAAAAATATATATTTTCTAACCACTCTTAGATTATGAAATCGCTTAGTGCTCTAGACTATAATATTACAAAGGAAACGCTTTTAATCACTTCTGTTCTGTGAAAGTTGAATCACGAAACATTAAAGAGGTTTAAAGATCCTCATGGGTTTAAGTCCTGTGTGCCAAATGCGATTGAGCTAATTTTATATTTAGAAACAGAATACCAACCTTTCTAGAATGCAGCATCAGTCTACGGATATACAATAAGAAATTCTCAACTCACTAACAACCTGTATCAACTATAATTCAAGATCTCGATATACTCAACCTGAAGGCGTGGATAAACCCTAAGGAAATGTGTATTTTGCCACCAAAGGACTTAAAGTATTTATCAATGGTCTTAATTTCAAAAAAAATTCTCAAGAACGGTTTGACTTTGTATGCTATAACAATTTTTTTAAACTTTTGAAAATGCCTACAATTTAAATTACTGCAAATCAACACTAACCTTCAAATACTGCAACCAAATATACCACACATCACTTCACTTGACCGCTTCCTTACGTCCACAATCATCTCAAGGTTATGACGCTCACCAGCCAACAGAATCTCTCCATTGAATACACTCTGGGGATACTTATTCCACCTATTCTCTTTATTGGTCTTACAAGCCAACCAAATACCACATTGATATCAGCAACCACTCTTGTCCAACTCTTCTCCCTTAGTTACTTAACAAATAGTGCGAGGGAGTCTATATTCTGCAACATAGTGCAGCTTTATCACCGAGTTTTGTGCTCAGCTTGGTCCAGCCTAATACAATACATAAATGGCACATCTCTATGTAATGTGAATACTAAGGGGATGACAAACACAAAACATTCTGACATCACTGGTACTGTTATACCTCGTTTACATCCATTAACAATCTCGTGTGCCAGGGAAAAAGTCTTTAACCATTCACAGTAAAAGGTTGTACAATAATTCACAGTTTCTAAACATCAACAATATAACTATTCAAGAAACTATTGATGAAAATATTCTTCAACTTTACATTATTTATGCCGGTGTTAACCATATTTCTTACATGCACACTCTTGTTACTACTTAAGACCCCGTTGGCGTGTTCAAACGGTCCATTCAATCTGAGTTTAACTGCAACTTCAGGGACGACTTGAGAAGAAAGTGGAACAATCAATCAATCTTCTAACCGAGAGAAGCAGGCACAACGTGATTGTCTCCCACCTTCTACTAGATGGGAACGTTGCAGGAGAAATCATTTCTTCTCCTTCACTTCTCTCCAAGCCTACTATTTCGATCATTTAAATTTAGATGTTAGGATCTCGAAATTAGTCTTATTATGCCATAACCGCCCTAAAAGGACATGCTGCTGCATAATGATTATATTAACCTACTACTCACCATTTCTCAGATGCCTGTGATGGTATCGTTGGTCTCTCCAAAAAGGTGTAAAAGTATTTTAGTCTTCCATCTTTGATGGACTTGGACGCTTAAAATCTATTTTAAATGTATAAGATTAAAGTTGCGAATATGTTCCATTTTATGGCAGGCATTCTACCCACTGATTAATTAAATATTGATTAACCGTTTAAATTTGTAGTAGTTTACTCTCAGGTCTTATGTTATTGCATCAAGTTGCTGGGCTGTGCCTCATATTTGGGTATTAAATTTTAGTTGCCTGCTAAATACAATATCTTCCACTATGACATATATATGTCATTTATTGCCCATTACAGGGTTGTACATGCTATGCACTCATGTGGGAATCTCATGATCTCTATTTTGTGTCCCTAGGAGCTAGTATGTTTAATTTTTAGATTCTGACTTATTAGAAGTAAGAATTATAATACTTTGTATTATTCCTTGTGGCAGTTGGGGGTAAGTTACTCAATTATTATTTATAGCATAATGACTCTACCATTGTTTATATATGTAAATTTGAGCACTTTAATGATTGAGATAGTGGGTAAAACTCCTATAGAGCTATTAATGTTAGATGGTCCTACTGTCTATTGTCTTACACCCTACGTGGAGGAAATAAGACTTGGTGGATTTGTCTGCTCTGTAATTTGATTGCCTCCAGGCTATAGCTCGTCTTAGTATGGACTGAATAATGTAAATCTTAATTAATAAGCGTATTCGGAACATTCCTAGTTGTTGATATGCTACTCAGCTACTACGGAGAATAGACACTACTATCTGGGTGTGCCAGCTGGGATTGGCCCTTCATTAGAATAGGATATTTCATACACATTTAAAGTGCATGGCTTGCACAGATTAATTGATTCTACTATAGTCCTTTTTTGGGATGCGTGTATGCCTTCGATAGCATTTGTTTGATTGCTTAGCGCCTTCTTATTGTTTCTAAATCCTATATTATTCATATATAATAATTAATGTATTTGCTTATGAACACTGTCACTTTTATCGTTCCTTTTAATGGACGCTAGCTTCCAGCTCTCTGCAAGCATTTCAATTTTATACAATACCAATTTGTTTATATTACACTTAAATATTATAATCACCCTCTCCTATCACTCCCCTCTTATCCCACTATATTATCATCTATCATTTTGAAATCTAAAATTATCCACTCATTTATAACATATTAAAGAATTAAATCCTGATTTTTATAGGAAGCTCAGTTTGGCCCCTCTAACAAAGTTTAAAAGTCAATCAAATATGGCATTGAATAAAGGTTTTATTTGACTTATCAATTAAATAGTTTATCAAAAATGTTATGAGAATCTGCCAATAATACTCCCTTATGTATGAAATCTCTTTGTTGGATTAAGAAAATAAATGAAATTGTAATGTTACTACTTCCAGCAGTGTGGAAACATGATTTTGCAATTTTCTAAAAATAGACTTCCCATTAAAAGTATGTTTTAATAAATGCCCAAAAAGTTAAATCACTTACTATAGTCAGAAGTAGTTTCTTTTATTGAAACCCCCCCAATATCTAGAAGTTTCAAATATTTAATTTGTATTTGGTTGTTTGAAGTGATCCATATTCAAATTTCTTACATTTTCTACTGCAAAGAAAGTGTTTTTTTCCCTGTTTATATTCTGCCTAATAATATGCCCATGATAATATATAAAATGTTCACACATTCTTGGTTACTTGCCTTCTACATTTGAGTTTATCAGACAACTGAGTGGTTGTTTTTTATTGGTTTTAAAAACCTTAACAACCCTTTCCTTGGAAACTCAATGAAATATAATTTCTTAGTTATTGGCCTGCTAATGTTAAGTAGTTAATTTATTATAATTTTGGAAATTTTTAACCTCTTTATCAAACACTCATTTAGAAATGTCAAATTATAAAATTTATCTAGTTATTTGCCAAATCGTCAGCCAAAATTAACTTTCTTCATTATTGAAAGAAATTATTCTTTAACATTAATGCTCCACCATTTTAAATTCTCCACTCATAGTTTTTTCTGATTGGACGCGGCAATCCCTCCACCTCAGTTACAAACTACTGCTATCTTAACTCATCTCGAAGAGTATTGTCATTTACTTTGTTTTAGATGCATATAAGATATTTTAGATATTTTTTAAAATTTTAATTGTTGTATAAATTATATTTCATATCTGAGATATTGAAGAAATATGATCAAAATCGGAGATATCTGCCATGTAAAGTACCCTCTGGAAAAATGAGATATGTCATTTTGTGTGGTATTTATGGTGCCTAAATGTGAATTTTAATCAACATTGTTATAAAAGATCTGGAGAAAACTGATTTCTTATAAATTAACCCTTAATTGAACAACCCTTGATGTTAGTGTTTAATGGATATATCTTAAAATCCAATCAGGCATCATGCTATGAAAGTTTAAGCCCGATCTTCAAAATGGTTTTGGCTCTAGGTCTAACAATCTCATGCACACAGATGGCAACGCGAAAAAACTTTTTCTGTTTCAGAGGATCATGAAACTTGGACATTAACCAATATCTCAAAATTTTTTTTACCATCACCATACTGTCTCTTTCACAGAGAAAGTAAAAATCATACATATACATTATTTGCGATTTTAGTAGGTGTACATTATTATAAATACCTCTTTTCACTTATTCGTTGAACAAATCCTTTGCCAAAAAAGAGCCGTCACTGAACGTAGACACATTTCTATTTCCTCGAAAGAAAATCCTTATAACCTTAATGCTCTAGTATCCTATTACTCCTCCTCCAAATAAATAGTATTGGACTTTAAACAAAAACTTTAATTTTCCAATTCCTTCCACATTCTCCCTAGAAAACACAAACATTTATTGTTTACCCTCAGATACTTGCTAAAAAATTTTACTAATCATCTGCCTCTCTTTCTATTACAGTCTTCCTTTATGCTATCCTTTTGTTTATATTATTGCAATATTCTGGAAAAAAAAACCTTTGGGCAAGACTGGTATGGTATTACCCTTACAGACCATTTACCCCTTCCCATTCCATTTTTTCGTTTTGTCCTTTTGTGAAAGACAAAGTAATGGTCGATATATCCGTCAGATAAAGGCCTAGTGCTCGTCTGAGGTATCATAGACATTGCACCACAACAATGCAGATAGGCACGGACGCTTGAGGGGAAGATCTACATTCAGGTGAAAGAGAGAAGAATACTTATAGGAGAAATAGTTGACTGCCGCTAGACCCAAGCACCTTGAGATTAAATATTTCATCACTATCAGATAATAGACAAATTGTTTATGAGAAGAATATAATTGAGTAAAGGCTATTTTAATCTAGAAGGGTTCGAATTATCTTTGAAACTTTCTTTTCTTACATTTGCAATCAATTACAAAAAAATAGTTCTTGATTCTAAATTAAGACCTATATAGTTATCCTTTGTTCAAAATAAGATTATTGTTATGCCTATGTATATATTATACAATGACATTTATACATAATTTAATATAAGTATCTACCTATGTATGTACATAATTAGACCTATTTATACATGTAAATAGTCATATGAATATATATAAAGACAAAAGCCACGACTCATTACCGTATCTCCCGAATCCTAGGACCTGGAATCTTGAATTTAGTAATAGAACTCAGTTTCTCGTTGTAGACATCCAATAAAAAGAGGTCTGAGAAGTTGGCTGCACCCTTAACGGCACAAATTTGGAAACCTATACCTCCATTTACTGCTGAATTTGTGGCACCAGACCAGCACATAGGGTACGCATTATTTGTTCCACCATATTTTTCATTTAAATACTAAATACGTTGGTAGCTGCCAACTCCATGTAAAAGCACACATAATGGCACTAATTCTGAAACATATGCCAACATTTACAGCTTAATTTGTGGCAACAGAAACATATAACATACGCACATATCAAGAAACAAAAATAATCCAATACTCAAAAACCTCCTCTAGTACAATAGAGAGGGAGGATAAATTTAATTCACAATATACAATTCTTGTTCGTTACCCGCCACCTCAAATTGTGTCTAGTTTGAAGTTCATATTTGTTGTGGCTCGAACAAAAATTCTGTGGCGCGCCAAAGGCAGTATAAAGACACATAAATTGTGTCGCGCGCCACTTGTGGGACACAGAATCAGTGTCGCTCCCCGCGTGAAAGGTTCCATTTAGTTTGATGCATTTTCTGTATCTTTAAAATGACCAGTGTGAAAGAGCACTTAGAATAGTACTATCCAAATACTAACATTAATTTCATAGCATTACCAGGCGAGCAAGGGGGATGATGGTTAATTGGCTGTTTATAACTCACCGTGTAAAATATAGGTACATTCAAGGATATTGTGGTGTGTTGTGTTACTTTTTGAAGTTGTGTCGCTAATACACTTAATTTGTGAAGCAGATGAAGGACTCAAGGAATTATTCTTATAAAATATAGCTTTTACAGTAATATCGAAATAAATTACTTCTCAATAACCATTTTCAGTAACTTTCAAATCCAACCATCACTTGATAATCTTCCACCAGAAAACATTTCACCACAAAACAAACCACTATATCAAGAGGGTGACGCTTCTATCCTCCCCCGCCATAAAGAAAACTACAAAAGGCTATCTCCCTTCATGTTAAATATACTATAGTCCTATGTAGTAAGTATATACATAATGCGTATAGCCTTATCAGATAGTAAGATGAGGTGCTAAATAAATAAATGGTACGATGCACCACACATATTTTATTTCTCTTTAATCTTGCAATGGAAAAAATTTACTAAAAACTAGTAGGATTTACTAGATGAAATAATATACATTTTTTCAGAAACACTCCCCAAAGAGCATAAATGGGCATCTCACTCCATCAAAGAGTAAAACAATAAGTTCTTATTCCTAAGTACACCTTAAATATGTATAAAATATATTTGATCATAGCTAAAATACCAGTGGTTTTATAAAATTATATTTAAAAAAGAGTTATATATTTAATAATACTACATCTTTACGATGATAAGCTATTTCGTATCTCAAATAGAAACGGATATATGATCAAAATTGGAAATTTATGCTTCTCTAAAGTGGCTTTAAATTCATTTTCATGGAAAAATGAGAGTTGCCACTCAGTTTTTAATTTCATACAATGCCTGGATACAGAATTTAAGCAAAATCGGCAATTTAGGGCTAGATAACTAATTCCAAAAATTCCTAGGGACAGCCTTATGGAAACCCTGGACATCGAATTTTAGCACGATCAATAAAATGGTTTCGGCTTTAGTCTGAGATAACAGACAGATATATAGACCGATGGAAAGACAGAGATAAAGACATAACCACAGAAAACACTTTTCCGGTTTCAGGTGGTAATGAAATATCAATATTTATCAAAATCTCGAGTTAAATCTTTTTGACGATCACAATACTAATCTCGTCGTGAGGAAGTATAAGTCTATAAATAATAACAAGCTGCATCACCCGGTGCTATCCAGGTAAGGTTAGTTGTCATTCATAAATTCCTTTGTATTAAAGTTTGAAAAACCGACAGTGGTCTAGTGGCCAACGTTCATGGTTAGAGGTCTCAGGTTAGATACCCGGTGCATCTACAATTTCTGTGGATCTAGAACGGGGTCAACTCAACCCCGTGAGGGAAAATGAGGAGCTTCTTGAAAGAAAAAGTAGCGGCTCGAATTTAGAAATATGATAAAAACTGCTAGATGGCTCGTTATGCTGACTATATGACACCTTCTATCTGTGGAAATTGGCACTATATTCGTCGTCAGTTGGTGTGGTTGTATGACGGGCTGACACCATGATTTTTTTTAAGGTGCAAATATCTCCTCAGAGAAAAGTTTCAATATAGATAAATAACGTTGAAAATAAATAAAGCAATAAAGGTCTTCAGGCTTGTAATGTAGAAAGCAGTAATTACATTTTTGCACCTCAAGTTTTCTCTTGGCAAAGACTCAGTTTTCTAGGTCTTATGCTTGTGTAGTCACTCACGCAGATGATCATAAAGTCTAAGGAATAAGACCCTCCTTAAATAAGTATGTATATAAATATATATTTGTATATATAATATCTTAATACATAAACCATATATATGTTTATATATATTTTATTTAAAAATATTTAAATAATTGTTTATATTTATAATATATATATATATTATATTTAAAAATATATTATATAAATATATATAACATATATAAAATATATATAAATATTATATGTATCCATTAAGTAAATAGTTACATAAATTTAATATTTTCATGGTTCTTCGTTTGATATACACCCGCGCCAGCAATCACGCAGTTTAATACTTTATGCTCACAATATATGTAAAACTAAGGTTCCCAAAGAACGTTGATTGATATTAATTTTACGCTTTGTATGTTTCTTGGTTCCTTAGATAACCGAATAGGTAGTCACAATGTCTAATGTGTCAGGCTCACTATGGATATAAAAAAAGGTCTAATAATTACACCCTAAAGATTACCCTAACTATTTATTTAGTTTATTTTTTTTATGTTAATTGAGTTTAAAGATACACTTTCCAGTAGTCACGCGGTCTAATGCATTATACTTGACATATTTGATTTAAGAAAATTCTCCTTGGGTTTTCACTAAGTAAAAGTGAAAAGTGCCTTCTTTCTATTTTTCTTGGGGTTGAGCTACAAACACGCTGTTTGTCAAGGGGTTTAAGGAGTCAGGGTATGCATATACATTCAAATTCACTCAGAGTGAACCACAATGAACCAAGATAATTAGTTCATCATTTCCAAAGTCCACTTAAATCAAAATATTATTCCCTTAACCTTAAATGAGAGTGGTAGGAACTATCAAAATATAGTACCATCATGAATAGAATAAAATTTATATAAATCTATTAACTAACATTTACATAGTCGGTTATTTGCTTTTGCTTGCCTTATACTCTTTTAATTATTATTTACAAAATCTTATACTTCTCAAGAGTGTGCGTTGTTTCAATACTCGATTTTACCATGTAAATACATTCAATAACCCTTAAAACAGTCCTGACACAATCCAACACCTCTTTCATGGTCGGGATATTTTCTTGACTCTCATATTAGTTTTTTACAATATCTTTTGTTTCTGCGCTATAACCATATTTCATAGCCCCAATGGTGCCTCCTCTGGTGAGATTTAATTCGTTTTAACTTAATAATGTTATTCATTTTGGAAATAGAATGGTCTAAAGGGTAATTTTCACAATAGACTGAACTGCCTATGACGGTATAATCGGGGTTGGAAACCCGGTCGAGAGTATTGAGGGTGGTTTGTATTTAATATTTTCCCACTCCTTTTCCACGATAGTGCGGGTTCGCTCCCTTTATATAGAGCCTTCCTAATCCTTAACACAGGCGTAATTACCCAGGCTTAGAACCCAAAAGGGTATTTAGGCGCAGTGCTAAAAATAATTCTTAGTCTATAATAATACGGTCTTTAATTTCAGATGAATAGGTATTGAAATTGACGGATTGTAGCAGTAGAAGAGAGACACTTCTTTTTCTACATCAAAAGTCAAACATGCTCCAGCTAAGCCAGTGTGAGTTCTGAAGAGTGGCTATTGCTATACTTCTCCGTGTCTTGTCGGGAAAAGGTTTAGCATACAGACAACCGAATTGTCTGTCTTTCATTGGTACAATCGTGGTTTGATTCTTAAGATCAAACGGCAGAGTCTAGTGGCTGTGTTCACTTGGAATTTAGAATACTACCCATTCCATTATATCAATTGGTCTATGTGTTAATTAAATAAGAACACCTGTAGAGATATATTGTTCTTAAGAATCAAGTTCAAAAAGCAATAAGGGTTTGTTTTCAAAGCGTTACAATGCTAGAATGACATTTTTTCCTGGAGGTTTTAGATTTTAAGTTCACTAAAACTGAAGTTGATATTTAATAATAAACTAAAATTTTAACACATACATTGAAAAGTATGTAGATCAAAATCCATGATCTTCCTTGTGGCCAGATGTTCACTACAACTGAGTTCTATTAATCCAGAGTTGAGTAAATATAATATAATATTAGTAAAATAAATTAACTCAAAAAGGTGCATACCCTTAGGTTTCTCTAAGTACGCAGGCCTATTAAAAACTTCCCCTTTATACTTTTCTTGATATTTGGAGATGCCCGTGGCAGTAGTCAAGAAGTCTTAAGTTTAAGTCTAGAAATATACGTATAAATTTAAAATGTGCCTGTTTTCACATTCTAAATTTTCTCTGAGTACATAATATTAAGATTTTCCATTTCTATAACCAAAATGGCGAACTTTTATGAAATACATACCGCTGATTTAATATATCTTCATAGTTTCGGTTTTAATTAATTAAAAATAAATCAAAATATAAAATATTGGCCTAGGTTCACATATTCGTGAAAAGAGGCTATAAATTTAGAGATTTCAGACCACTTATTGTTGTAGATATCGTGCAACGCTCATGACATACACCCAAACTCTTCATTTTATTAATACAGATGAATATATTAAACTAGGTTGTTTTTTATAAAAATTTAGAAAATATTAAATATATGAAAATAGCCTTGAAGTTTTAAATCAAAATGGATACCTGGGAATACTTTTTCTTTATAAACTTTATAACTGATTTTTTAAATATTGAAATTTGTTAAAACTAAACTAGCAGTTTTGTTTAAAATTCAATTATGAAGGAAGTTTTTTGTGTTTATCAAATTATATGTTTGCACTATGTGAGAAAGTTTGTACAATTGTGTCTTAATAAATAATTAATTTACAATTTTTAAGGGTAAATTGTATTTTTACACATATACTTTATAGTATATATATATAATTATTATATTAGTATTAAAATGTAATATAACTATATAATAGTATTATATATATATCAAATGTAATTAGCATTTATATATTATATATATAATATATAAATTTATTATATTGAGTTGATCTCACAAAATACAAAACTATAAATCAAGGCTATTGATTTACCACTATGCGAAAGGAAATTACGCCAATTTAATGATTGCACATTTTTGTACTTCACTTTATTTGAAATTACAGAACCTTAAATGACTAGACAGACATATGACCGTGTGAACTAAGCAGACAAAGTTGCAATAATCCTGAAATAGTAATATATTTTTAATATTGATACCATTTGACACAGATCTCTTTACATTTACAAATACCATAAGAAGCGTGTCTTCCTCTAATCACTATTCCATGACGGGAATGTGGAATGGTGGCTAAATTGTAAGGGAATAACTTTGTTCTGGGAGGAAGGTGAGGGTGGATTGGTGTGGGAGGGTTAAGGGAGGAGGGGGAGTTCAAACTGTTTGTTGTCAGCTCATATACCTTGCTTGGCACGAGATGCACTCATTATTTTCAACCCCATTTTTTTTTTTCCTTCCTTGAACGCACAACTCATTTGACTTGTCTTCATTTGGTTCAGAGGTCAAAGATACGAGTGACAACTGCACGGTGTTACAAAATATACATATTATACATCGT
This sequence comes from Timema podura, assembly GCA_033556935.1. Classification (NCBI taxonomy): domain Eukaryota; kingdom Metazoa; phylum Arthropoda; class Insecta; order Phasmatodea; family Timematidae; genus Timema; species Timema podura. Next base: position 62,971,735 of record JAVRXN010000010.1, on the reverse strand, counting down.
ATTTTTTAATATAATGTTATTTAGGTTTTCATGTACTCTTACAATCATGGTTTTATTCAAAATCAAATAGATGAGTGATAAATTGTTTAGTTATAAAATAAACTTCAAGGTCAAAGTTTTAGAACCGAACCAACCACATTAATTATTTTTTCTTCAAAACATTTTCTACCATCTTTATAAAAGTAAGTATTGAATCAATTAGTTTAAATCCGATTCCTAATCCCGTTATTATTAGAATAATATCACATTATTTTATCTACACGTATTACTAGCTAATTATTATTTCATTTGAAATAAATAAATAATTTATAGTATTCATACTCTTACTGACATTATGATTTAACATTTGACAGAAACTAATCATACTGCCTGTCAGTTAATCAGATTATTCAATATAATTAAACATTACAAACATAAGTTTAAATTTAATATGTAGATTTCTCAAGCAGAAAGGAACGGTGTACCAATAAATACTAACATTATAAAATAATATTTTAAAAAGTTCATCTATTTAATTATATATTCAAAACATGCAATGAATCTCTATCAAAATGAATTATTGAAACACTTCTAACTCTCCTACTCCCAGATTATTTATTTGTTTCATTGAATACCATTGGTGACACTGGAGACCTCATTACCACCTATTGAAATATAATGTATATTACTTGTGAATAGTTATTATTAAAATAAATAAGATATTTTATTTTAAAACGGTGACCTGTGGTCTAGTAGTAAGGTGTCAGACTTCTGTGCTGGGGGTCCGGGATTCAATCCTTGGTTCCAGCAAATTTATCTGATTGCCAAACCCTTCCTTCACCTCTGACAAGACGTGTATAGATCACAACTTGTGAATGTGTGGAATGCGAGGCCTCCACCGTGGTTCGGATTCCACGTTAATGTGTAGGTCCTCCATTTAAACTCACAATCACCCTACCATCACACATTAGCGTAAGTGCATATAAACCAAACGGGTAGTAAGACGCGTGATGTAATAATATAATAATAATAATAATAATAATAGCAATAATAATAATATTTTAATATATTGTGTAATTTGTTACTTTGAAAATAAAAACTAGTTTAAACCTTTATATATAAAGTACAAAGAGTTATAAGGAATATAACTGGTTTTACTACAAGGAGATTTTTTTAATAGTACGTATAATACGATTTTCTTCCCCAAGGCATATTCAGACAATATTTTTATACATTGTATGTTTTTTGGTTCAAATTAAGATTAACACTTTTACCACTAATAATAAATTAGTCTTATCTTATAATCATCCGAAAGTAAACATTATAAACACCTTTTCACCTCTTAGAGCTAGTGTTGTTGTCTAAGAAGGAGCATCCCTTTTCTATTTGTTTTTAATAGATATTTACCCAATTCCTCGAAAAATACCCTTCTATTATAATTATTTGTCTTTCAATTCCAATTTAATTCAAGTATATTTAAATAACGACATAATTTATTGAATTTTTTCAAAATAAGTAGAGTAACGCCATCGGCTAGCTCATTGTAATTTAATATGTTATGTATATGTACATCTTAATCAAAATACTTCAAATGCCAATTCCTGACTTTGTTGTGCTGTATTTGAGATTCATAGTAGGTTTGGTTTTTTGATATCTTGTTTTAGCTGAATAAAGCATGCTACTCAAAAGAGTTAACATTCTAAATTTTTTAAGGACATAATGATACTATATTGTTTTTGAATTCAGAAATACAAATCGACATCAATTCCTGTACTACATATTGGATCAACTGGCAACATTAAAAATGAATAATAAATTACATTATTTCACTTAAGACATACGGACAGATTTCCGGTATGATTAATAATTGGCAATAACATAGTATATTTTTACTATTGGTCTATTTTTGTTAATAATAAGGCTTACATCTCACCAACATCAAACAATATTCCAAATTCCAATATTAAATGTGCCCCAAGCCTGTGAAATAATGTAGTTAATTACCGTTACATAAATATTAAAATTGCAAGCCCAAAATACCACCGCTTAAAAGGAAACTGAGACTAACTTAAAATCAGTTTTTTGTAGGCCATAAATACGTTCTCTAAATCAAATGAACCTGAAATTTCATGGTAAATAAACTTATTATTAATAATAGCAAAATTAACAATAGCTATCACACAAAATTGAAACTTGTAATTATTTACATCTACCATCGTCTATGTTTGGAGAAACATTTTTTAAATGGTTCCCATGAGCTCAATGTGCTTCGGTGAGATCCTAAAGACTCTCGATCCTCACCAAGACAGGCATGAGGAACGAGTCCACCTGCCAAGGGACGCTACCTTTCTGCACAAGATTGGGTAAGACATTTGCTAACCACATAAATATAGGGGGTATATGTAATCATTACACTATCCCCAACAATAATATTTATATGTAGATTACCCTTTTGTAGATTGCGACTACCTTTCTCTGTGACTTCTTTAATTTCTGAAAGGCAAGATTACACCTTTCATAAAAAGAAATGTCATCGAGTCCTCTAACACATGGTCAAAATCCCTCATCACTCAAAATGGGTGGTCTAATTCCCTTTGCCCAAGTGTATTGAACCAGGAGATGGTCCACTTCCAGAGCGTTCAGACAGATTCAAACCTTGATATCCCCATTACTTGTAAGCTAGTCTACAGCGAGTCTGGAGACTTAGAAAGTTCTTTGGAACCACCTTTGTGGGTATAGAGATTTTTTTAAGTTCATGATGATAGGCCTACCCTGAAATCAACTAAAACGTATTATATATTATATATTAGATAATAATATAAATACATACACGTATAACAGGTTAGGGCAAACGTTTCCATACATACAAAATGTATGTATTTATAGCATACATAATATAGTATAATATCACATGGCACTCTGCCTATACAGGATCTGTTCCAAGTGACCACCGTCACAAGTAAAGACGGTCTTCAAATTTACGGCGAACAGCGTGCAGCTCTGCCAACGATATGGTGGCACAGGCATCGATTATCTTTTGTCTCAAATGTCAGGGCTCACTTCTTACACCATAGATTTCAAGCAAGATAAAAATCAAGGGGACTAGGTCCGGGAACCTGCGGCCACTTGTGTCGACCCTAAGTGTTCAAATACAGATTCCCCGCAACTGTTGAATCCAACGAATGTCTTACCAAACACCCATAATGGGTTCTCTATTTTGCCGGGAAATGCTAGGATTGTCCTTATCATTCAACACTATTAGCAATAGAGTGTCCCAGCATTAAGGAATATAACACGCTATTTTTACAAAGATGTAACAACAATGAACCAATGGGGTGTTCACTACAATACGCATTTTTGTTTGATTGGCTTTCCCATTGACGTAAAAATTATCCTCGCTGAAAAAAATGTTGCTAGATTTTAGTATCTGTCAAAGCTATTGTGCCCATTTAGAACTGAAGTCGTGTGATTTATTATTTTGTTCATGTATCAACGATTTTAATCTTTTATTGTACTGTCACTTTTTGATCTTTAATTATTGGTATGTTCTCCAACTCAACGTTTAAAACTTAACGCCAAGTTCTTTGCAGTGCTTTTAGAAACAATTGCCAGCACAAGTGGATGTGCTTCATCAAGTGTGTCTTGTGACCATCTCAGCATTCGAATGCTCTAAATTTGTTAATCATACACCACAGCGTCAAATATGTATTTTTTGGTGCTCTGATGAGGTCTGTTCAAATTTCTCACAAATCCTACGACAGCATTGTACTCAACCAGCAAGATACATTTCATACCTTCTTTTATTAATGAAACTCGTTATTTTACTTCGATACTACAAAAAACAAACCCAAAATTTAGACTTTATAGAATAATTTTGCCCCAACTCTTGATGTAATCAAATACAAATAAATAAATGAAAAATTAAATATATTAAATAATTTCACCGATAACAAATAGTTTTATTGGAAATTAATAAGTGTACACTACACTAAAAAATATGCCCTAAATATTTTTATGTGGTATTGTCCTCATTAAAACCAAGATAAGCATGGCAAATGTTTAAGTACTTTTACTGTCATCTTTTTATTTGTGGTGATAACGTCCTAATTATGTGTACACTTTGAGCAAAGATTAAAATAATTGCGAGCTAGCTCGCAACTCATGAACTCGCAAATCGCAGGCTATACTAAAACAGAGCTAATTTTGAAAGGTTTCTACTATCGTGCGAGTTGGTGTAGTGTTGTTTCGCTTGCGAATGAGTTTTCAATCCGACAACACTGTAAAACCATGACGTGTGCCAAAGGATTGAGGCGATGAGATGCCACAACACGCCATTATACAAGATACGTAACTGAAAATAAACACTATTATTGTGTTGAGTGCATCATATAAAACGATTTGTTTGGTTTTATTAGGAAACCATATTCCCTTTGTATACATCTACGCTTGTTGTAACAAAAAATGTTCAAGTTATATTAGTATATGCAAAACCGTCTAAATATGTAATATCCACTTTAGCACACTTGGTAGCGTGCTTGATTCATAATAATATTTCTACAAGTTCCATCCTACCCTAGTACCGATATTTTAATTTTTTTTGTCTGAACTCAAATCACTTTTTAGTAATTAGAATTCAATGAAATATTTTATTTTCGACTCTATTTTTAAACATAAATATGCCCTAAAGATTTTTATTATTCGAATGTTATAATAATGTGCCTTGGGTGCTTATTTTAAAATGTGTAATTGTTTACTTCAAAAACACATTAATGTTCCACATTTTAAGAATATATCACTACAACAAAATTTCAAAATAATGGATACTATGACTCTATGGGGTTCACTACCGTTTTTAATTGTACTACTTTTTAAAAATTATTTTAAGGATTCTAGTTATGTTAGTTACGCAGGCCATCAAATACCTTGTTTTATCTTGTCATGATAAAATTTAAATCTATATGTTATATGCTTTACTATACGATACTTTAATATTAAAGTTTAAGTCCATAAGTAAAAATTAAGAGTTTGGGGGTTGACAGGATTTGCAGCACGCTAACTCTGGATTGTGAGACTGTCATCTCTACTGACTCAGTCAAATTGACGGCTAAATTTGAATAATTACAATATTAATTTATTTTTCTTTACCCAAACTAATATTTTTATTGAAGGATTGTATAGTGTACAACAGCAATCATATTTTTCCCTTCTGTAAACCTATTTTTACAGTGGTTGGTTTTATTTCAACAAAAACACTCTCAAAAGCTGCAACGAAGAGGGATGGCATCCATTTTGTTATATTTACTGATCAACTCGATAAAAATCCTCGTCGCACGTGTTTGGCTGGCGAGTAAATCCGCTCGCTATTCGATCGTTTGGATGTCTTCATTTTCGACAGGCAGAAGTTTAAATTATGGGTGTTGTCGAGATTGTGTGCGAGATGAGAGAAATACGCTAGCGAATTTCGACTTACTCGCCGTTTCAAAATTAGAGGCCCTGGTGTCAAATACAGAACCGGCAACGTTGATCCAACTAATGTCGTACCAATCATCCTAATGGGTTGTCTGATTTTGCCGGGAAAAATAGTAGTTTTCCACGAAAACCCGATTTCTACAGATAATATTCAGTTTTTCAATCCTTGTTAAATCACCATTAATCCCGTTATTTGCTGCATGGCTGTAAATCTTTAATAAAATATATCTCTTTGGCTAGAAAAGAATAACTCAATCTTTATTTGTTGTTCCGATCACATCACAATTTTATCTTTGGATGCTGGTCATAACACATCTAAATTGAGATTCTTTAAACTGGGGAAGCATTTATTTTTTATTGGAATGTTGTTATCGTTAATTCGCATTTAAATCAATAATATTGAGCATAAATTAAACATTAAAAGGCTAAGCAAAGGGTTCAATGAAAATATTGTCTACGTTTTGGTTTAGCACATAATAAAATAACGTTTAAATATGTTTTGTTATATATTATTAGCTCAAAAACGAAGAAATCATCTCGAATAATGTTAAAAAAAAATTCCATTTTAACTATCTAAGTAAGAGTCTTGGTGTTAAATTTTATCAAATAATGGTTTTGATGTTCATTTAGCAAACATTATCACAATACAAATACATAAATTAAGCGTTTTACCACTTAGTTTTGAAGATATTATATTTATAAGTAATTCTTTGTGTACTCCATCTATTTTTACACATTATTACAAATATAGTAAGTTCAGTTATATTCCCATGTTGATACTTAATTCTGAAAGAACACACACTCCCTCACACATCCATCCACCCATACACACACTATTCTATAAAACTCTCTCTCTAATATAATCTTTTCTCATTTTCCTCTCACAATTTATCCATCGCTCACGCACTTTCTACCCTCATTTGCCCTCTATATCACATAATTTCTCTTATATTCTTTGTTATACTCTTTCTCTTAAGCTCTCTCTCAAATGATCTCTCTCTCGAGTGATCTATCTATTGAAAGCTTTCTCAAAAAAGCTCTCTCTCTTTCTCTCTCAAAATCAATTTATCTCAAACTCTCAATCTCACTCTCTATTTCAAACTTACTCGCTTTCAAACTCTCTTTTGTCTCTTTCTAACTCTTTCTCTAACTCTCTCTCTCAATCTAATTTTCTCTATATAAACTAATCTCTCCCTCTCTAACCTTATCTCTCAAACTCTCTCTCACACGGGCTCACATTTTCTCTTCTTTCACACAGTATATCTTCCATAATTTTACACTCTCTTTCTCAATCTTTCTCTCAAACACACTCTCTCTCTCTCACTTTCTCTTACACAATCTTTCTCTCAAACACACTCTCTCTCCTTACACACACACACTCTTTTTCTCTTCTCACAGTATTTATATCGCTAACATAACACATACTCTCACTCTCACTCGCTCACACTTAATCGATCTCTCTTAATTTCTCATTCTCAGTCTTCCACACTTTTCATGCTCACACTCACATTTTAACACTCACCAACACACTTACACAATAACACTTCAAACTCTTAGAGGCCTACTCTCATTTTCATAATCACATTTTAACACTCTATCATATTTCTTAATATATATTATTTGATAAGCCCGTTCCCAGTAATGGAAATTACAAGAAAATGACTTACCAAATTATGACAAACGACCAATCATTTTACTGGTTAGTAGTCCAGGATGTCGGGAAAAATAGTAGTTTTCCACGAAACCCCGATTTTCACAGATAATTTTTAGTATTTCATTCTTTGTGTAGTTACCATGGAAAACGTTATTTACTGCAGGGATGTAAATCTCTAAATAAAGCATATCTCTATGGCTAAAAAATCACTTAATCTCTATTTGTTGGTCCGATGATTTCACAATTTTTCTTTGGATGCTGATCAAAACACATCTAAATTGATATTTCTAAACTGGGGAATATTTATTTTTTATTGGAATGTTATCATTAATTCACATTTAAATCGATAATATTGAGCTTAATTCCAAAATTAAAAGGTTAAGTTGTTAAGTTTTTGAAAATTTTGTCTACGTTTTGTTTAGCGTAAGATAAAATGATGTTTAAATATGTTTTGGTATGTATTTATAGGCTCAAAAACGATAAAATTATCTTTAATAGTGTTTAAAAATTTGCCATTTTAACTATCTAAGTATAAGTTTAGGTGTTCATTTTTCTCAAATAATAGGTTTTGATGTTCATTTTAGCAAATAGTAACACAATAAAAATATATAAGTTAAGCTGCGTATTCATTTTACGGATTAATTTTGATGATATGATATTTAAGTAATGTTTTGTGTACTCCATCTATATTTTCACATTCTTACAAATACAGTAAGTTCAATTATGTTTCCATATTTGATACCTAATTTTGAGGGAGTGATATTTCAAAGTACCGTAATGTTTGAAACCACATTTATATCTTCACATGATCTCTCCCTATCAGATTCTCTAACACCCTCACACACTCTCTTACACTCTGTACCCTCACACACACTCACTCTATAAAACTCTCTCTCTTTTATATATATAATTTTCTCATTCTTTCTCCCTCCCACACTTTATCCCTCTCTTACACACACTTTTTATCACATAATATCTTTCACAATATCCTTATTATAATCTCTCTCTTAAGCTCTCTCTCAAACCCTCTCTCTCTCTCGAACATTCTATCTCTTGAACACTATCTCACAAACGCTCTCTCTCTCAAACTCCATCTTTCTCAAACGCCTTCCATCTTAAACTCTATCCATCCCAATCTCACTCTCTATATATCACTATCTCTCAAACTCACTCTCTTTCTTAAACTCACTCTCTGTCAAACCCACTCTCTCTCTTTCCCTCAAACTCGCTCTCATAATTTTTCTCTCAAACTCTTTCTCTAAATCTCTCTCAATATAATTTTCTCTCTCTAAGCTCATCTCTCCCTAACTTTCTCTCTCTCTCACACGCTCTCACATTTTCTCTCACTTCCACACAATATCTCTTTCAAAATTTTACACTCACTCTTTCTTAAACACACTCACTCTCACACACACTTTATCACGCATTATCTCTTACATATTCTTTTTCTCTCTCACACACACACTCTTTTTCCTTCTCAAAGTATTTCTCTCTCTAACTCATATACATACTCACACTATCACACACTCACTCTCACTCGATCTCTCTCAATTGATTATTCTCAGTTTCTTACACTCACTTTCTCACATTCACACTCTCATTTTCACACTCATCCACACACTTACATATTCACACACTCAAACACACTCTCATTCTCACTATCACATCTATCACTCTCTCTATCATCTATCTTAATATATATTATTTGATAAGCCCAGTTCCACCAACATAATTTACGAGGAAATGACTGAATAGATTTTGACAGCGAACACTCATTTTAAAGATTAGGGAATCATTATGCCGGTAAAAATAGTGGCTTAAAATTAAAACCCAATTTTCCTTGCGAGTTCCCCATCTTTTCGTTCTGTGTGGGCAGTGGTTCATCTGTACAATCATTCTTTGTTTACACCACCATGGAAACCATGATTTGTTTTGTGTATAGCTGTATATTAGTAAATAAAATATTTGTCTTTGTTTAAAAATAATATCAGCTTAATCATGAATTAAAAATAATATCAACTCAATCATTACTTGAGTGGTTTGGTGCAATGAACAGATAGAGCTCTGGGAGAGTTGTCATTTTAAAGTTCTCACAGGGGCGTGATGGGTTAAAATTTACGGTTTTATTCAAATTACACACTGAAAACTAAATATCTAAGTAAAGTTAATAGGCTTTGACGAGTAAACTCTTAAACAAAAAGTGAGTAAGGGCTTATTATATAGATCCTTTCCCAATAAAATGTTTAAAATAAATTTTAGTGCAATAATCTGAAGACATTTCTGCAATGACCTAATACTAACTTATATATATTATTTATTAATCAAACGATATTTAATAACCTACTATTAACCAAATGAAAGATAACAGTACTCGCGTCGGCGTCAGTAATTGCTTGGGCTAATATCAATCTTATGTTATACTGAATTGGCGGTGAAGGGGAGATGAGGATTTAAAAATCGGTCGGGTGAGCTGAGGGTGATTTCCAAAATTATACCATCTTTATTCATAATCCTTTTGCGTTATTAATGTATGCGCATAAAACAAACTTGTTCTCACGATCTAGTGAAACAAGCCAGAAATACAAATACCTGCATGGAATTATTTGCATAATTTTATTATTTTATTATTATTACATTTGCTTGTACGAATATTTTAAGAATGTTTGATTTTTATTGATAATGAAAAAGAAATTTGAATTATTCAAAATTATATATTTACATCCATATGAACTTTTATTAATAATAATAATAATAATATTTAGCACACGTCTTACTACCTGTTCGGGTTATACGCCTAAGTACTAATTACGCTAATGGATTAGGAATTGGGAAGGTTGAATTTAAAGGAAGTGAACCCGCATTTGCGGATAGGGAGAGTGGAAAACCATTTAGGAAAAGACACCTCCTGTTCACCCGACCGAGATTCGAACCTCGATCTCCCCGTCCTCGGCGGTAGAGCTCAACACGACTGGCGCGTTAGCCAACTACGCCACCAAGGCGGGTGAACTTTTATTGAATTGAGTATTTATAAGCATTAGTGTTAAATCTGATATATTAGCTCTTTATAACATTCAACACTACCAATAAGATCAAATCTGGTCAAATCTCAACCAAAGGTCATGTATAAATATTGACCCTTCGTCTGGGTATGCTATGTTTATTTTCATAATGTAGTTTTCTAGGCGCTATCAATTCAGACTATGATTCACTACCATTAAATTCAAACCTAACGGCTTACTTCTAAAGTTATTATAATTTCAGTGGTGGAAAGCCCAAGAAACTAGTCTCAAACGGTATACTTTAATTCCTTTAAATATTGAGTATCTCTGAAGTTTCTGCAAGCTCCTAATTGTTTCTTTCCTATTGTTTTAAGCAAGTACGGGTATATCTCCTTTCTGTTCTCCTTTTATCACCCCAACTCCATTAAAGTAGTTCATATACCAATATATATATGTATATACTATATATCTATACATAATTATGTATAAATACATGCAGATAGATATATCTAATTATTTTACTAATAGTATAAACTCGAAAGTTTGTGTGTTTGGATGTTTGTTACTCAATCACGCCAAAACTGCTGAACCTATTCAAATGAAACTTCGTACGTAGGTAGAGTATGTCCTGGAATAACATATAGGACTATTTCCAACCTTTTATTTACATTAATTTTATAATACTAATGTTTAAACTTTCAGAATATAAGAGAGATAAGAGATAAAAGATATATTGTGATTTTAATTTTACGAGTAAATATGAATGTGATTATAATTAAAATGTTAAAGTAAAGCTAGCATAATACGGAAATATTATTTACAGCTAGAGCTGAGAAAAATTTATAGATATTAAAAAAAAAAGTTTGATTTATGACCAAAACAGTTTAGTTAAAAATTAAAAGAATTAATCAATTATTGCGGGTGAAGCCGCGACGGGTAAAAGCTAGTATTTATATAATTTTTACATTAATGTAAATTTTAAATACAAATAATTATTCATAAATGTCTATTTATATATATCTATCTATAATTATATGTTAGTATTGTGTATATCTATATATAATTATATAAAACTAATGGTATGTGTCTTTTCACTATATATATTATACATATATATATATATATATATCTAAAATGAAACTACTGTTTAATTGAACGACTTTTAGTATCAATACATTGTAACGTCGTAACCACAATGCAATGCAATTCCCGGTGCAGGCAAATCAAATAGCGGTGGAGAGCTGGACACTTAATCGTCCGAATAAAATGCACGCAATCAGGATGACAATTACTTTATTAATAGGTGCGTGAAAGCAGCCAACAAGCTCAAAGATGGGATACAAAATTAATTAAAATCGTGAATTTCTGGGTTCCCAATCTGTGTGAATAGTGCCGTTACGGTGGGGGTGTTTGTTAGGTTGATTGGTGATCTCCTACTACCCTAGGTAGGGAATGGCCTAAACAAAGCTGGCGAGCTAGAGTGCAATTAGTCAACGGGCTGGTCTACAGTCATACGTGGAAAATGGCACGGAAAACAAGATAGGAACAGGTTTGCATACTGCATTATATACCTGTGTTTAGTACGACTGCACTGGATCGAGTGGCAAGAACGTGTAACTCTGGTCTGGAATATTGAAAATGGGCAAAAGTTTTGTAAATGAGTGGCTGGTTTGTGTCAAATATAGCTACTGTATTTATAAATTTCATCTTTACTACTCTCCTCACTTTGAATCTAATAGTTATATTATTTAACTAGGTGAAAGCCTCTTTACAACATGGTCAATAATATAAGGGTCCTTGTCATTGTATTTATAAAAAAAAAGTACTAAATGAATACAAAATTTTAAAAGAAGTAAAGTATTCAATACCTCCATTGATTGTGATAAGATGATAATGGAACAGTAAAATAAAGTGAAATAATGAAAATAATTAATTTATATATTTTTAAATTTTTGGGTAGCATTCAGTGTGGGAATATTAAAGCTTTCTACCTTTATCGGAAGTCTTGAGAAAAGCTCTGGAAATACAAATTAATTGTGGAATTACTAAAACTCTCCTGGGTCCACCCAACTTGGAACAATTTTAAGTTTTAAAAATTTATGAGAACACCACTACCTTTACATGGTGCCCTGTAGAAAAAGAAGTATCGCAGTTGTACATTCTAGGACCATTATCATCTGAATAATTTACTAACAATCTACATTCTTTTTATGAATCATTGTATTACCTACACGCAAATGATCTACAAGTATATTTGTGTGACATAAATATTAATTTATTGTCAGTTGTTGATGAAATAATTAATGATGATTTGAAATCTATTTGTGAATGGTTAATTAATAATGATATAGTGACTAACCCCATTAAATCACAATCAATTATTATTGGGACGAATATTTTTTTGGTTATTATATATATATATATATAGTTTTTCTGTTCCAAAAATATGGTTAATGATACCTTATTTCCTCTAACTTCACATTCAAAGAACCTAAGCTTAATAAAGAACAAAAGCTTTATCCTGGGTGGATCATGTAACCAACATTTGAAAAAAGCTACACTGTTATACACTTTCAAAAGTCTTTAGTTTATTTTACAACCTGAACCTAGAGCTATAACTGTATAAAGTATAATACTGCCTAAATTTGACTATTGTGACAGTGTATGTAATAAATGACAGAAACGCTGTCTGATCGACTCCAACACTTAGATAACAATGCATTTGCCTCATTTAAAAACTAAGATACTTTGACCCTATATCACCATACTTTTACATGTTTGAATGGTGGCAACTAAAAGAACGACGCTCATTTCATTCTTTTATTTTAGTTTTCAAAATTACTATCACATCTATCCCTGAGCTGTTCTCCTCTTAGTTGCAGCTCTTGAAAATAGAGCATCTGCTTTATACATAAGCTAGCAATTCTTTGATTTTCCGTATACCCATTCACAGATCCCAGACCTACTCTCAGTCCTTAACTGTAGTGACATCACAAGCGTAGAATGTGCAACAGACTACCATCAGAAATTTGACCACGCTGAGTTCAAAATAAAACTGTCTACATTTATGAAATAAGAACATTGCTTTGGACATTTTCCCTTGAGTAGTTATGAAGCCAAAATTGATGTTATATTGGTTCGTTTGGTTTTTATAAATTTATTTTTTGGAATCCCATACATTTTGATATGTTTTTTAGTAGGAATGATTTATTATTAAATTATAAATGATGAATGATAACATATGAATGAGATAAAGTTTATATTTATTGATCAAATAAGATGATTGTTTGTCTGGTTGATTTGTTGTAATTATCTTGTTTAGATTTTTAAATCTAATTTTTAATAACTTTGCTAGATAAGTTTAAGATTAGATAAGATTAATTAATGAATCATTTAGTAACCTATTTCAATGTAAGACAATGTTTAACACCTGCTTCAGCAGAATACATAAAGAGATTTAAATTTTAAGAAATAGATATCACGAAAATGTTGTTTATTGCCTTCGTTTTTCAATGCACCTAAGAGATCAAAGTCCAGGAGAAAGGGGTTATTTCAGGGGAGTCGTAGCAAAACTTCCCTGGAAACTTTACATCGTGCGAGATCCCCGTGGATAATTGAGTTGTGTTAGCTATAGTGGGTATCTTGGGGCTGAAGGGTTTTTGAACTTCACCATCGTGGTTCACGTATATCACCTACGGTGTTAAAATAGAAGGCATTCCTAGTTCCCACAAAGTGTGTGTGTGTGTGTGTGTGTATATACTGGCTCTTGAGAGTGCATAGGCACTTAATGGTGATTCAGTTTTGTGTCCAACAATCATGAAGTGGTTCAGGGTTGTTATAGGGGTAATTTAAGCGCTTCTCTTTAATAATGCTCTTTGTCCTAGCTATCTTAGGATATGAGGCAAGTTTAAGAAACTTATCTGTGTTGGTTTTCTGGGGAATAGTTGTATTTTATAGTCTATCATTTTTATTGTCAGACTAGAAAACCAAATATCATCGTTAGAATGCTAATTTTGCATATGTGCTTACATTTATCCTTTGTTGATATCGATATGCCAGCTTTAAGGATATTAATTTAATGCAACATCTAACAAACCTACCGCATTTTTGTTGCATACTAATGCATATTTCAGATATATATACATATCTTCATTAATATGCATATAAATGCATAGATACAGTATTTTAACTATTTAAAAGAACATTTCCTAAATTGTTAAGGAAAATTTTGAGCCTTTAGCAGATGAGGTTATCTTAGCTCTATTTTTGTGGGCTATTTACAACATATCATGTAGAGTGATTCGGGTAGGTAGTGCAAAGGTCAATGATGATCATCGAGTGAGCTGTCCAGCTTTTACCATTATCCTTGATGATGGAATTTGAAAGTGACAATAGAAACAGGAGGGAAAGGGAAATCTGTTATGACTGGGCTGCCTTGTGCTTAAAGATTGCTGAATCCTGAAGATGCAGCTGGGCTGCAATCAACGTTTGTAAGAGGAATGAGTAGCACTTTGTTCTTGTATTCATTCAGGAATATTTAGAAATACTTCCTGACACCATCACCAAGCTTGAAACCTGAGACTTACTATCATCAGAATATTTGGGGCTGTTTCCCAAATAATCAGATAGTAAAGTGCTGGGTACAGCTGGGAGTGACATAGTAGAGAGATTTCAAACGTATTGAAAATAAATGTAGTCTACAATGTTTTGGACAGAACTAACCAAGTTCTTCAGGGAGAACACAGAGTAAGAGAGAGTAAGTATACTCCAACAAAGATTTCCAGTTTCAAGTTTTGTTCCATCAGTACATGTACTATAGAGAGGAGCTTTCCAATATACAAGATAATTTTAAAATATAACCAGGATCTAGATAAATATATAGGCCTAGTTGTTTGTTGTAACTTATAATTTTAAAATACAATTTTAATTTTGATCCTTGTATTTAGGTTTGTACATTATGTTTTGTTTTTATTGCATATTTATTCAATTTTATGGGAATAATTGCATGCATATTCTGCCAGATTTTGTGCATAGAAATCCGCAGCCTTATCATGGCCCAGAAAAATTTATGGTGTGATTCACTCAACCAACCCTATTAAGATCAATTTCTGTAAAATATTATATTTATTTATTATACATTAGTGTATGTTTGTTAGCAATTAGTGACTTACCCAAGCTTAGTCATAGGAAAAAGATAAACAACCCGACACAAGTACATTGAGTTAGCATTTGCAAAACGTAAAAGAAAGTTTAAAAACAAGTTTTTTTACAAGGAACTTTGTTACAGCAGCTTAGCTACGAATTTGAGGTGAATGTGGAAACACTGGACAAAAGCAACAATTTTTTTTTTCCTCCACGTGCTACTTAGGGCCATAGCTTTCAATTTTTGATAGGAACCACCTCCTTCGGCTGCCATCTCGAATTTTATAGTGGCTCTCTTGAAATATATGTATATTACCAATATATCGGTTTCTAAAGCATTTAGGATCACTATCTGGGTGTGTAAATATACATTTTTGGGGTCAGGGAACATTAATTGATAGTTTTCAAATGCTTCAGATGATCTATTTACTCACAGACAATAAACAAATAAAGCTATCAACTTGTTTATTTTGGGGGGGAGTGGGGAATTAAGTTTTCGATAGTTAACTAATGACTTTATTTAATATCTAAAGAAAATGGCTTTTGCAATTAGATTCAAAATTTATATCGGGGGACTATTTAACATTATTAATAATATTTCATCTTTTTTTTATCTAAAATAAATTAATTTAAGAATGGCTTACTTATGATAATATGTAGAAAATTTGAATTTATTTTAAATTTATTTTAAAAATTGAATTCATATTCATAATCTGGGAATAGTTTTTTTATGACAAATAAGAAAACTTTTGATTTTTAAAAATAGACTTAAAAAATTATTTATTTAATTTTTTTAAGATGTTTGAACAATTATTTGGTTTAAGATTTAGATATAAAGCGTGACTATGGTGATTAACAAGGTGATGTGTTTGTATTCATGAAGAAGACATAATCAAGGTTAGTTTATTCGAAATATAATTTTGAAAATTATCTTCGAAGATATAATACATAAAATGGGAATAATTGTGTGATTTTATCGTACCATAAATTGTTATAAGGCAGTTGCAAATCATCTTTTATCATATTTCCGTTAAAGATTTTATATGTGAGCAAAATATATAGTGTAAAAGTAGGGTTGTCCAGTATTAATTTACAAATTAGGGCATATTCTTCAAAAGAATCAAAGAAAAACATTTGGTTATAATAAATTCACACAGTTCATTAGGAAAATAGTTCACTATAATATTAATTTAGAAGTAATATTTTTTTAAATCGTCATATACTGAAAAAAATGTTATCAACACAGGAAGGAAAATTTTGATATATCTACTCTTTTACTGGGAAAAGCAATTATTATATTAATTTTTATCATTTAAAATAAAAAGCCAATTACATATTTTAAAACCTTACACAATACAATATTGTCTATATAAATAATGTATATGAACTACCTAGTTATATTTATTATACATGTTTGGATAAAAAGTGAAACGAATTAATATCATTCGTACATTTGAGGCTAATCCATGAAATGATATTCACCCTCACATCCTTTTTCCATTAAAAATGACTGAATAGAAAAGATGCATTCACGCAAATTCTAAGAAATCATCCACTTGGCGTTGTCAATTTCATCAAATACAACGCTTCTCCCATAAAATAAGCCTACATTCCCTCAACGTGTACGGTGTAGTAGAAATAAGGTAGAGCTCACTTACTTGGCAGGGAGATCACAGTGTCAAGCTTTATAAATTCTTTCAAAAATAGCGCTTAGTTTTTGTAAGGAGAATACGAGGCACACTTCTGATCCTCTTCGACTACAATTTTATAAATGAATTATACATTTATGTCTTCATTATTTAAAAATTATTTTCTAGCTGATGGTAACAGTTTATACTACAAGTGTTATAAAATTTTATGTTAAATATTTAGAGGGTTTAGCAACAAGGGGGGACCAAAGCCCTTGGCACCCCTGTTTCAGAAATCCTGTGTATAGTCCCCACCTCTCCCCTCCCCCTGCTTCCCAGATTCCCAATGAAATGTTTAATATTTTCTGTTTTTGATATTTATTTGGAGTGTTATTTTTACGTGCCTGCAGAATTTCACTTTACTACCACACTCAGAAGTAGTTGTTTTATGTCAGTTTTTGATATTTTAAAACTTCCAACCACATTTTCTTAAATTCACCCTTAGAAATCTCAAATTTTAATATGTATTTTCTATTTGGAGGTGTCTGTCAAATTTAATTTTCTACCTCATCTAAATTTGTTTCTTAATTGTACGTCCCCAATTACTGGATTCCCATCTTGAATTTGCTAAGTTTTTAGATTTTTCTGGCTATATGGGGAAATACCGTTATCTTCCCGACAAGAAAAGTTTCAAGCTTACAAGCGCAGGGGTTTGGAAACCACGGTGATGAGATTTGTGAGTGGGTTTTCATCGTGTATATAAATATATATACATATATATGATTTAAAAAATAGTATAGCCTCTTATACAAAATCTTTTTTAAAGATGTTATAATATCTAGTCATAAAAAGTATCACGATAAAATTAAGTAACTGGCTGTTTGTTGTTACAAAGTTATTGCCGTTGTTTCTTACTGTTCGTTCCAATGGGGAAGGGATGATAGATTTTATAATAAATACACTCGTATTTTCATGCAGAGAGATTGGAAACAAATCTAGGAAAGATTGTTATCAGACCACCTGACCGGGATTCAATGCGTAACCTTTCTGTGGTTAGCAAATCAGGCTAAATTAGCCTGAGATTTAGTTTAGGAGCCCCCCAATATTCTATTGATTAGAGCCTAAAAGTAATTACGAATCAATATTAATAATTACTTGTCAGAATTAAAGTGTAAAACTTTATTCATACATTTAAGCGCATGCGTTCTCTTTACTCTTTGAGATTACATCTAGACATATTAGTTCTTAACTTGGGGGACACTAGATTTGTTTAGAAGGAGCTTGAAACCTCAAGATGAAATTTGTGTCAATGTAAGTCAAACATGTGTATCAATGCAACATTTGCACTAACCCACTCTACTTTTGCTCGATGTTTCTTTGAATTAAATGTTTTTCGTTCCTCTTTTCCTGTAAGTACTAGTTTAAAAATTAGCGCTTCTCGTTGTTTTTACTAAGGCTAGAAGAGTATTTTAAAACTAAAGATAGCCAATTAAAATTGACTGATACACGAAAAATGAGGATATACATACTAGAAACTCACAAACTTAAATACTAACCATAACTTATTTTTAAATAAAAAGTAATAATTTAGTTACGCATTAGAAACTATTGGTTTATGTTTTATTAATTCAAAAATATAATAAATAAATTAAATATGTATTTAAATATAAAATAATACGAAAATATTATACTTTATTTTAGCTTATTTATACTTTATTACACTACATTTAATTATGAGTGAATTTAATTTAGTGCTATCGGTTTTTTTGATATTTATTACTCATTTATATTTTATTTTGATATTCTCTCAACACGCCTCTAAGACATGTAGCAATACTATATTATAATTCTGGAGATATAACACTATTGAATTGATGATGGTCTGAAAAAAATATTGTACAAGTAGCTAGATGGATTGATTACCACATTTGAAAAAAAGGGACTTGGAGGATAATAAAAAGTTGGGGGGCATAATGCGGCTTGGTCTTCAATCCTTTGTCGGCTCGCATTGAAATACGTGAGGCTAATGAGTTGGGCGATTCATCTGTACTGTTCCAAGACATTCGCGGCAATCAAAGCGAGGTGAAAACATCGACTGTTGTCCACGCATTATTAGCGTAGTCAAAAGGTCACTAGGAATTAAAAACATTGACTGTCATTTGTGAATGATTGGTGGATTCGAGAGATAGCTAGGAATTAAAAACATTGACTATAATCTGAGAGTGATAAGTGGATTCGAGAGGTAACTAGGAATTTAAAATTGGACTCTCATCTATGAATGATTAGTGTATTGGAGATTTAATTAGGAATTAAAAACACTGACTGTAATCTGTGAGTGTTTAGTGGATTCGAGGTGTAGTTAGGAATTAAAAACATTGACTGTAATCTGTGAATGTTTAGTGGATTTGAGAGGTAAATAAGAATTATAAATATTGCCTCTCGAATGATTAATGGATTCGAAGGATCACTAGGAACTTCAAATATTGACTGTCATCTATTCATCTTAAGTGGATTCGAGAAGTCAATAGGAATTAAAAACATTGACTGTCATCTGTAAACTATTAATGGATTCGAAAGGTCACTATGAATTAAAAACATTGACTGTCATCTTTGAATGATTAGTGGATTCAAGAGTAAACTAGGAATTAAAAACATTGACTGTCAAATGTGAATGATCAGTGGACTCGAGAGGTCACTAGGAATTAAAAACATTGACTGTCATCTTTGAATGATTAGTGGATTTAAGAGTAAACTAGGAATTAAAAACATTGACTGTCATATGTGAATGATCAGTGAATTCAAGAGGTCACTAGGAATTAAAGACATTAACTGTCATATGTAAATGAATAGCTTATTCAAAAGGTCACTCGGCATTATAATCATCAACTTCCATCCACAAATGTTTAGTGAATTCAAGAGGCCATTTGACATGAAAGCTTCAACTACCATACATGGATGATATCGGATTCGAGTGGTAACTCAAAGTGATAAGCATCAAATTCCATCCACGCTTGATAAGCGGATTCAGTAAATAATGTTAAAATGCCTAGGTATGAGAAAAAATTGGTAATGCTGAACATGTGTCAAATAAGTCAATGAGAGTTTTTAAAGAAAATATTTAAAAAATTATGATTTAACTGGCTTAAGTTACATTTATAGAACTAATGATTTATCTTAATACAATATGAATTAATTCAAATTCAAGTTACATTACCTGACTGAGGATATTGTCTGGTTGGGTTATAATGAGGAGTTTGGGATTCGAGTCTCAGTTGTATATATTGATAGGTTTTCCCTCGAATAGTTCAACACTCCCCTTTCACTCAAATACGAGTACAATAGTTCTAAACTTTACATTATCCATTAATACGAATATTTTGATATGATATCAAGAAGTAGAAAAAATGCAACAACGTTGTCGTAAGTAGTTTAATAACTCTTACACTTGAAACCAATTGAAAATGACTTAGAATTATAGATTAACTCAACCAATAAAACATCATTAAGCCTATGCTAGAAATTTAGTTTATAAAATCAAGTCAGTGAATATTTTATTGGACTGTCCATTTTTTTTTATGAGAAATTAACTGTCCGTGTGTCTGTACGCCAGGTACAGATTATTTGTCTTAGGATAACCCATCGTCCAGCTAGCAAGTGAGTACGAAAATAAACCAATAATTGTCTTAACTACGTTTGTATGCCGAAAGGACTATACTCTCTATATATTTACGTTATTGTTTGATTTTGACGATTTAAAATGAATTTAAAGCTTTAAATCACTGAAATACTCGTTAATACACCAATCGTAAATTATGTTTATATCATTTTTAGCACCGCGTCTTACTAAACATTTGGAATATAAGCTTATGTACTAATTAACTAATGGGTTAGGTATGAGGGAGGTTGAATTTAGTGGAAGTGTATCCACATTTGTGTAGAGAGAGATAGAGAAAGTGGGAAACCATTTAGGTAAAAAAAAAACCTCAGTACATCCGACCAGGATCAAATCACTACCTCCCCGTTATCAGCAGTCTAGTAAATTACTAGATTAGTGCCTTAGACCATGCGACCACCGAAGTGGATGGTGTTTCTATAACATTTATAGCGGCCCACTTATTATTTGATTAATATAGTTATGCTACTATCAAATAGTTTCACTATTTGAAAGATCTTGATTTCCTTATTTTATGTGATACAAAGGATAGTTTTTAGTTTTTAAAAAAATCCAACAAAATTTATTATTTATATAATAATTTGATCATATATGAATTTTCTAAAACTAGTATTTTATTAATGATTGTCTCCATGATTTATTTTTATTTTTAGAGGTCAATGTTTTTACTTGGGTTTATATTTTATACATCTCTCTAACAGAGCATATCGTGTGTGGCTATATGGTTTAAAAGCTCGAAGAGAGTGAATCTCCAAGTTATGCTAAAACGAATTGGTTCCGTTCGTTGTTGTTTTATTGCACGACCTTGAGCCCAGATGTTAGTCGGTTCTTCTCGACTCAGCTCGGTCATTAGTACTCCCGAGCTGCACTTGGGCTGCCTCTCAGAGGCTACTACTACTGCCTCAAATTTAAACGTGTCTGGACAATGAATGAGTTCTCTCTCATCTGCAACTACACGTGAAAACTAGAGGTTGACCTATTCAGTTTAGTTACCCAGTTCGATAACCGATTATATAAATTGTGTGTTGTGCTTTAGTATATTATACCATGCTATACTAATACAAATTTGGAACTATTTTATTAAGGTTAGTTTGAAAATTAAATGATAAAAACGGCTTTATGTTCAATATCACATCAGATTAGGAACCCAAATGTGGTGAGTGTATATATTATATGCTACGATTCGTTTCAAAAAATATCCACCAACAAAATTTTCCTTTTTATTCGATTTAAACTGGTTTGGTGGCCAAACGATCTAAGGCACTACCTTTACAATAGACTAGACCACCGATGATGGGGAGATCGTGGTTCAATCCCAATCGGGTGTACTGATATTGTTTTTTTACCAAATGGTTTCCCATTCTCTCCACGCAGATCTGGGTACACCACCTTTAAATTCAACCTTAATCATTCCTATCCCAGTAGCGTAATTAGTACAATAGCTTTACAATCCGAATGGGAAGTAAGAGGTGATTCTAAATCAAAAAGAAAAATTAAAACCAACGTTTTATGTGTCTATGCTTTTAAATACATTATTGGTCTTATAGATAAAATATTTTCAAATATGTTTTAGATTATATTGACAAGGCAGCACAAATAAATTAGCTTTCAATGACACTTTTTTGGAGAGAAGGACAAGCCGTTTAGTTTTAAAATTTTAATTAATAATTAATAATGTTATATCAGTCTAGATGTGCGGGTTTGTATCGTTAATAAAGTATAAATTAATCTTTATGAACGTATTATAAATGGTATGTATTACCAAGTATTGCATGTAAGAAAACACAATCAATTATTATTATTAATATTATTAGCACCGCGTCTTACTACCCGTTCGGTATATACGCACTTACGCTAACGTGTAATAGTAGGGTGATTGTGAGATGAAATGGAGGACCTACAGTTTAACGTGGAATCCGAACCACGGTGGAGGCCTGGCATTCCTCACATTCACAAGTTGTGATTAATACACATCTTGTCAGAGGTAAAGGAAGGGTTTGGCAATCAGATAAATCTGTGCCTGGACCAAGGATTGAACCCCGGACCACCAGCACAGAAGTCCAACACACAATCAATTGACATGATTATCGGCAACCTTTATTCATTTGTATACACATCCAAACACCCTTAGTGCAAGCCAAGGAGTGGTTTGTTTTTTTAATATTCATGCCAGTCTATTAAAAGTATTTTCCAAAACTAGCAGGCTAATTTTTTCAGCACCACGTCTTACTATTAGTTCAGTTTATACGCTTATGTAATAATTACGATTATGGTTTTAAAGCTTAGAAAGGTTATATTTAGTGGAAGTGTACACGCATTTACGTCAAGGGAGAGTGAAAAATATTTTTTGAAAAAACACCCTCATTACACCCGACCGAGATTCAAACCTTGATCTCCCCATTATATATAATCTAGTCTATTGCTAGAGAAGCGCGTTATACAATGCAGCCACCGAAGCGGGTAGCAGGTTATATATTTTCTGCCTTAACATATGTTTTTGAATGACCCTGAGAAAGGACGAGACCTGGATAGCTTAGTTGTAAGAGGCTCGATTCCCGTGTCCAGGTGTCTTTTCAATTTAATGAATACAAAAATGTTATCTTTTTAATAACTTATAGATATATTTAGTATACCTTTCGCCTATATTGTGTGTTGTAACCAAGGCTATAGCAGGAGGAGTGTGGTTCAAACCTTCCACCGATGGTTAGCAAAAAACTTTCCTATTTACTGCCCAAACAAAACAAGAGGCTTCTTCCCATAATTATAATGAATTAACCACATATAATATTTATGCTTTTAGTGAGTATTACTCCATCTACATATCATATTCTGAAAATTGATAACCTGGACATGGGAATATAACCCGGGACCTTTATCTTAGTACGCCAATGCTCTTACCACTGACCTATCCAGGAATGGTCCCGTGTCCAGGGTCATTCTTCACTAATATCTTAAGGCAGATCCTATGATGGACGTGGGGAAATTGTCGGATACAAGAATGTGATTATATTAATATCACAAACTATCAGATAACGCAGACATCTTAGACTCGGTAGTTGGCTCAATGCTGCCATTTGTACAATTATTAATACTGTACGGGATTGTATATTAAAAATTAAATAGCCAAAACTATTATTTATGCTTTTCAGAATATGATATCTAGGTGGAGTAATCCTCACTAAAAGCATAAAAAATAGCTTTGGCTATTTAATTATTAGTATGCAATCCCGTACAGTTATAATAATTGTACAAATGGCAGCAATAATCCAACTACCGAGTCGAAGATGGCTGCGTTATCTAATATCTCGTGATATTAATATAATCACATACTCGTAGCTGACGATTTCCACACGTCCATCATAGACTCTGCCTTAAAATATGAGTGAAGAATGACCATGGGCATGGGACGAATCCTGGATAGCTCAGTGGGCAGATCATTGGCGTACTAAGCCAAAAGTCCCAGATACGATTCCCGTGTCCAGGTGTCATTTTTACTTTCTCTCTATCTTACAGGTAGAGGAAGTATGGTGATCGTCAAAAAAATCGAACTCGAGATTTTGATGAATCTTGACGTTTCATGACTCCCTGAATCCGAAAAAGTGGTTTTTGAATTTCCGTCTGTCTGTCTATCTGTCTGTCTGTCTGTACCTCCAACTAGAGCATAACTGTTTTACTGATTGAGCTAAAACTTGATATCTAGGATTTTCATAGGGTTGCCCCGAGGGGTTTTTGGAATTGGATATCTAACCCCAAAATTAAGGGTAGTTTACTGAAGGGAAAAAAGAGAAAAAGTCGATTTTCTCAAAATCGGCTCAAACGATTTTGATTAAATTTAATTCATGAACATTAATAAATATTCCAAACAAAATGGCTACCTCAATATTTCGGCAAAATGGCTTTAAGGGCTCTGGTCTGACGCGTTAATTAACATTTTTTATAATAGCTCCGAAACTATTTGAGATATGAAATTACTTAGCATTACAAATATGTATATATATTTATAATACAAATATTTTTTTTCAAAGCATATTTTTATAAAATCAATAACTTTCAATCTATACGCAATTATATGAAATTTTAACTTTTTGGACATTAAAGTTTAAGTATTGCGACCGTAAAAAAAAACTAACCTGAAATGTTGATGGATGTCGACGTCTCATGACCCCCGAACCCTAAAAAATAGTCTTTGCAATGCCGTCTGTCTGTGTGTCTATAAAAACTTAAAATTAAGGGTAGTTTACTGAAGGGCGAAAAGAGAAAAATTTGGTTTTCTCAAAATCTGCTCAAACGATTTTGATTAAAATTCGTATCTAGACGTTGATTAAGATTATAAATAAACTGGCTATTTTCATTTTCCTATGAAAATGATTTTTAGGGTACTTTACAGAAGCGTTAATTTCCGTATATCCACAACTATTTGAGAAACTAAACAACTTATCATTGCAAAATTGTAGGACTATTAGAAATAAAAAACTTTTTATCGACATATATTTTTATAAAAGCAAAAATTTACTGAGATATTTGCAAATATATTAATACAATTTTGTGAGCTTTAGTTGTAAACATATACTACTTAAGCCTTAACGCAATAATTCTCCAATGCCATAGAGTAATTAAATATAAGTAAGTATCTAAAAAAAGTATGTTATTTTTCCTTAAAGCTCTTAGGAGAAATGTTTGCATAGCAATGATCTATCTCCATTTTAGACTCAATAGTCAATATTTACATTTTTTAATTGGTCAAAATGTATAAATGAATAATTAAATATCAATGCGATGACTTGAAGATCTGCAAACCTTATAAAATGTTAAAATTTTAACCAGAAATCGAAATTTTAATACGAAGTGTTGACCCTTGTGAAAGACATTAAACTCTTTGAAATGTTCTTAGGTGGACAAAGATGCGCCTCTTTTCTCATTGATTCTATATCATTGTATATTATTTTATGCGTGTTCTTTGTGGAGTGTTGATATACAATGTACATTATTCCGTTCAGAATCTTACGAGTTTATAGAAAGAGAGAGAAAGTCTGTGCGGTGCGCCGTACCATTTATTTAATTTTCAGAACATAATTATTATGTTTAATACATATATTTTTTAAACATTTTGTAGTTTGGATCACTAGTCTTGCAACCAAGATGAGTAGACACATTGACAAAGGAAAAATTAAGTATTTTAAAGTATAATTTATTGAGTCTAGGGATAGCTTTGGAAGCGTGTAAGTCGTTTGGATTAGGAAACATCAAGACCTTTAAATTGGATACTATTTGAATATTAGTTACTAGAAAACTTCAAAAAATAGTCTGCAAAGAAATAATAAAGAAAGGGATTGGAAATGATAATGTAGGAAAAGGGGAGACAGGGAGGGCACAGCTATAAACCCCAAAATGCTTTCAATTTGCAAAGATATAAACAGTAGTAGGTAATTTGAGGACCGCACACCGGATGAGTGATATAAATGCTGTGACGTGTGAATGCATTTAGTTTTGCTTATTAATTGTGTAATGTATACTAGTGTTAGTTATTTTACATTGAAAACTGGTATAATTATTTCCAATGCTAAATTTAGTTTTTGTAAGCTAGCATTATGAATTCCAGTAAATTAAATAGCAATAGTGTTTTTATTTTTAGTATTAAGACCCTTTTAAAAAATGCAAACATATTTTTTTCGTCTGTCACAATTTATATAAGTTTATGATGTTGTAGGTGTTATTTTAAGTGTACTAGACTAATAATATATATAGAATAAGATAGCTGCAGATCACCTGACTTGACATATGTTTTAAGTAATTAAGTATTCAAAAAATATTTATTGCTATCTAAGTCTTACTGTAGACAGGGTTCAGTCATGATCCGATTAACTAAACCCTGATATTGATAGAAAGCCTCCTTATTATACACCATCATTGATTGAAGCTCATTTAAATTTGGCAATAAATAGATATGTTTAAAAGATTTTTAATTAATAAATTATAAAATTTTTCCAATTATATATCCTCATGAATTCCTCTATAATGTCTCCAGGTATTATTAACTAAACGGACTAAGTATGTAAACACAATTTTAAAATATTTATTTGAACTATTGTGGCAATATATATATACAGTTTTCAAATAATGAGCTTACTCTGAAAATCTGAATGTATAAAGGGCTTCAAAAACCACGACATTTTCCTTTCATCCCTCTCCTAGTGATTTGTTACCGTTTTTAATACCTCTGTGTTCCATTGCTCACGTTGGAAATGTATTTATTTAAATATATTATTGGACTATGTAGGCGTGGCTGACTCAAACATTTATCAAACAATAATTTTAAACCTTCAGTTTTTTAAGGGAAAGAAAAAATCATATCTTAAATTATATAGGTTTGGTAAGTGGTGGCGGAACCTTATTTGTCTAAGGGAGAGACGTTGGTTAGCCAAAAATAAATTTTAAGGGATTTTTTTCCCCACTCCCCATGCCTGGAGATTTTTAGGGTCATTCCCAGCAAGGTTTTACGTATTTACGCTATTAATGTTGTCCTGACCTGGATTTTCTTTTTAGAAAATTACATTCTCTAGAATCTATTTGAAGTAGGCCTCGTCTTCCCTCAGATTTTTAAAAAACTTGATGCCTCTAGAAGTTATTTAGAGAGGTCCATGCATGATTTTATAAATTTTAATTTTATCCTTTCGAAGTTATCTGGAGTTTCCTAGTATCATAGTATCATTTTCGAAAATACGAGGGAAGTAAAATAAATTTAAGATCGACAAATAAATTTATTCCAAAGGGTAAAAAACATTTTTAGTGAGTAATGCTTCCCTGACCTATACCCCAGACCTACCCCCCACCGGACATTTCGTTCCCCCCCCCCCCAGCCACCATTTATGCCACCATCATGCCACAATTTATACCTTTATTTATAAAGTGCTCTATTTAAATTTTCGGACTTGGAAGATGGAGATAAAATGTAAATTTCCAAATGTTAATCAAATTTTTTTACTTTAATCCATGCCCTTGATTACCATTAAAAAATTAAGATAGATTCTAAAGCATTTAATTGTCTAAATCTTTCTTTGCTTATTGCATTTGGAACCCCATAGGGAATGTTGTCATGGTTACGGTCTTAAGTGTACCATATTTTGAAAACAACAAATAACTTGTTAAATAGTACGATATGAATTTTTTTGCTCTCAAGCTTAAGTGGGAGATTTAAAAATAAATTTTAAAAAATGCCAATTATATTCACTGTGCTTTGTAAGATTTTTTTTTAATGCTATTGTCAAATAAGTATTTTTGAATGTGTCATATTTATCTTCTAAAGAAAATTAGTATTCATTTTTTAATTGTTCTGATTCAAATATTACTTGTGTAACACTATGTTTGGGCACTTCGCTTGGTTTACTTGCTCAAAATAATAAACCTATTTTACTTTTTTGATCTTAGATCAAATAAATTTACATTATTCTTGTGCTTAAGCCAAAAAAACTATATGATCTAAATGAACTCAAATTTTGTTTTGTTTCATAGTTGTCTTATTAAGCATTTATATGATATAAATTAGTCAATAAAATATATTATCTAATTTCGCTAGTAGTTTAAAAAATTGCAATAGAATATAACCTTGATTTTAAGGAATATTAGTCCCCCAAGCTCATATGAAACGTGGACGAAATTATCAATATAATTTCTTATAAGACTTATTAAAACCTTAGTTCTATAATTTGAAACCACGTGGAAATTTTGTTGACCTGCACCAATGTAAATCGGATGTCTCACGATATGTTGAATTAACTTTCCTTTCCACATCTCTTTTCCTTTAACTTCGTGGAAAATACAAAAAGCTTGTCCCCCCTCATTATACTCTTTTCTTGACAGGTTTACAAGTGTTATCTTTACGCTTCACTTACCCATGTACTATATCTTTGCCAGCATATGCAGACAATGTATCGGAAAAGCTTCAAATAAATCTCATATCTAACTTTACTGACGAGTCTATTATAATATGTTAGTATAGAGTTCTGGGCTCCACAAGTAAGAACGATTTTAATTTAAATATTTCAAAATAGTGTATAGTAGCTAGATTCATTTTGTAAAAAGAATAATTTTATTTTTAATTCAATGAGAATGGTAAATTAGAATAATATAGAATTAGCTTTGAAAAATCTTAAATATACTGATGAGGGCGTACACTTTGAAATAAAAATGGTATTAAGAAGTGAAAGCTTACTCAAAAGAGAACAACGAAATAACTTTAAAAAAAATTTTAAACAAATACAGTGAGATTATAAAAATTGTATTGTAATATATAGGTTCATTTAATTAAATTTTTATAATTCAAAACCATCTTTAAGTTTTATAGGTGTATATATAAATATATATAATTTTTCATAATTATTAATTGATTTATATTATATTTTTCTATTTTTAGTATTAAACTAGTCTGTAAGTTCAATTCTTTACGTTTTGTTTGGTTAAATATTAGTCTTGAGATAAAATAAACTTTAATATATTATTTCACAATGAAATGCTCTGACTGAAACAAAATTCATTAAATTCAAAATATTTTTTTATGCTTGCCAATTTTATACACACTCGGTATGGTATGACTAAAACTATCCGCAGGATTACGTTCAAAATAATGCATTTATTATCCAAGAAAGTTTGTGCTTACTGAGTTTTGTGGAGTTTAGATGATATATCTGCCAAAGTAGATATTCAAGAAAATTCTAGAATTTCAAATGCCCTTAATCTAATATGAAATCTCAAAAATTTTACTAATGTTCTAAGTGGTTACAATATGTGAACTAAGTATTTTTGAAATAGTCAAACAAGTTAGATGTTAGTTTGGCACCACAATTTTATTATATTCCAATTTATTTCTAAACCAATTTCTCTACCTTATTTTTAATATTTTATAGAAAGATAAAAGCTTCTTTGTATCTATTTACCGTTGTTCAAAACATAGTACTACATTTATAGCGTTCAACTTAATAACATTGTTCATTAATTTACCTTGAATATTTCTGTCCTCGAAAAATCCAATCTTAATTGGATCAAAAACCAAATGTATAAAACTAATGTAAGTTTCAAACTATGAAAAGATCTAAAAATAGTTTCAAAAATTATTACAATGGGTACACACATTAGAAAAGGGTGTTAAACTTGGTATTCTACTCAAATCATGAACAATAGTTTAGGGTGTTAGAAAACCAGGTGCTAAGGAAGATATTTAGTCTAAAAAGGGAAGAGGTTACTAGGGAGTGGAGATGATTACATAAGGATGAGTTACACAGCCTTTATTTATCCCAAGACATTGTTAGTATCATAACATCTCACAGATTATGGTCGGTAGGACATGCAGTGCGAATGGGATAATCTACAATTGTGTTCAAGATATTGACTGGCAAACCAAATGGGAAGTAAACTTTGGGAAGACCTAGACGCAGACGAGGGGGTAATGCTTGAATGGACCTTAAAAAGAGAGAGTGTAATGAGGTGGACTGGTTAGAATTATCTCAAGATAGGGAGGGATAAGTGCGGTAATGAGCCTACATGCTCCTGATTCCATAGAGTAGGCAAGTAAAAAAATAATACCGTAGATTACTTATGGATCTAACATTGATATGCAAAATGTTATAGATAGTATTACTTCCACCAGTTACAACAATGCTTTACTCAAAGAAGTAAAGTGGCCTTGGATACGAGATGAATGAGAGTGGCTCAATGTAAGATTAGTGGTAGTAAAGCAGGGGTCAATTTCAGTGTTCAGATGGAAACTTTTCAGTTAATTGAAGGAGTAGCTATATATTACTTTGTTTTGATTTATTCATCGCATGTGGTTTCATAATAAATGTATAAAACTATATTTCTGTGTAGATAACGGTTTTATTTATGTTTTGTTGAAATTATTTTCTAAATTAAGTTTATTATTTTCTTTTACTTTTGGTTATATTTTACCAAAAGGTAGAGTTTTATATAAATCATATGCCATTTTAAACCTAAAAAAACAACACAAAGTTAAACATTACATTTCTGGTGTTTGAATGGACTGGAAATGAGGTTAATAGTGACAACGGCATGGAGACCCTCAGTTATAGGATTGTTTTAGCTTATTGTGTGTGGTGGTGATCCTTTCAGAAATATATATTAGATTGCACAGAGAGTAGATGAGTTAACACCTGTTTTCAGACCATTCACGAAGTAGGAATTTCTACTCTTTAAGTGGAAGGCGATTAATTCCCCCCATAACGCTACCAATCCTAGGTTGTACTTGTATTTTGTCAGATGATTTACTAAGGAAAAACAGCATTTTATTTTATAAATTAATATATTTCATATTTATTTTGATGATTGGTTCTATATTTGTAACACGTTAGATCAATAATTATTTTACAAAAATAAATTTAAAAAAATCTTAGTTTTAGTAAATAAAAACATAGAAATTAAAAACTTCTCATTCTAATAATGAATCGCTATTTGGTTAAAGAATAAATATGCACACCACAGATGTATTTACCGCGTTCATAGCTTAAATATCTGTATACTGAATTTGTTTTTAAGGATTTCACGGCCGGTGTTTGAATTAACATAAAGGTTTTTGGGCCGAAGATCAAAAACATTAATTAAATAGGCTCACTCGTTCATAATATTAGATATTAAGGGCTGTTCACTTTAACCTCATAATGGACTGCCACAAATGATATTAATGATTAGAATTTCATGCTTTCATAAGGGGGTAAGCAATTAACACTACATAAATTAATATAATGTATTAACAACATGATGTTTATAAATACAAAACAAAAATAGCTTGGATAAGTAAATAATGATATAAAGAGAAATCCATTGTAAATTATTTTATTCAGATTAAATTAGCATATTAATATTATTGGAGAGGGAAGCCTGGGTTTGACAAATCCCTGACCCGTTTCCCGTTAGAATTGGTAATATTATAATTTGATAGTATTAAAATTTAAAACATTCACAAAATTTGATTTGTAATTTATGTAAGATTCACAAAAACCTTTTTTTCCAAACATATTATTAAGGTTTAACATATGATGGTTTCATTCTAAAAATATGCTTTTCATTAATTATATTTTTATTTTTAACTTCGATGAGAGTAGGAAATAAATTGGTCGTTTTAATTCAAAAAACCACTATCATTTACTAAATGTGTGTTGATTATTTTGTGTAGAGTGAAGATTTTCTAAACATCTGATTATATTCAATTTTATTTAAATATTTTGAAACTTTGTCTTTAGTTAATTTTAGATCTCTAATGATTTATTACATTGTTTGCTCTATAACATTAATGACTTAATCATAATACAGACTGATTATTAAATTAGTGAACAAATTACGACGCGTGGTACTTACCACAAAATCGTATCTAACGACACAGAGACCAGCCATGAAAGCATATACCAAAGATATCTAAATTATGGCTGTTTAATCAAAGGCTATAATTTCAATTATCACAGAGAGGATTCGAGATAACGGGGAACTTTGGTTTTGAAAGGTGGTAGGGAGTAATGGGTTAGTAGAAGGGGCTCTAGGAGGGCAGGAGGGGGAGGTGGACGGAGTAAAGAGGTGTTCCAACACCAACATTGAATGCTCGAAACTCCGCCACCACAAAGTTTTCTGAACTGTGCTTTAATAATCAAAAAGTATTTATAGTACTCTGACGTTAAACATAAATGGGCTCCTATGAGAGAAGCCAACAGCAAAAATAGAAGTACAATATAAAAATCGCAAAATAACTTTAATATCGATCTACCTATGAAGCTACAATTTGTTTCAATCATGGAATTAGTTAAGTTTGATGCCACGAGCTCAATCACTGAAGTATAAATAGATTTTAAGCGAAGTACAAACAATTTAATCCTTTAAATATATGAATAAATATTTTGGCCTTTTTTTTACCACAACTTTGTACACACCAGGGCTATCCGCATATTTACATAAAATTTATAAGATAGGGTGAAGAAGGTAAAACTGAGAGGAAGTATACCCATATTCCGTAGGATGAGAGTGGTACTCTAGTATACTCGAGCGGGACTCGAACCCAGAAATTTTCCTCCTGGCTATCCATTATGTCACACAAGTTGCGGTTGAAATCACGCGAACATCGATACAGGTAGTAATATTCTCACAACTTATACTTTTTTATTTTGATGGGTAATGAATTTTAGATAAGTTAATAGTAATGAAGAAAGAGCGTGCCTGGTACAGTTTTTGAGAGAAATGGCGGACAAAACATCCCACCCTATTGCACCCCCTCCAACTCCATCACCCACTCTTTAAGTTTTGAAAATATTTTTTACCCTCACACGACGAACACATAACAGCAAATTACCCACCCCTGCCAAATTTCCCTGAACCCTCGCTTGTGAGTCCAGGATGTAAAGATTATTTCCATTATATTTTTAGGGAACTTGACATACCATATACACCCTAACCTATTGCTTACAAGCGTCACAACACAAAAAATAAATCACTGATTAACATTTTTTATTCAACCCCACCAACACACACTTCCTCAACTAAACCTCCCCCACCTAACCCTCAATCCCCTAACTTCTCCCACTCCACTTTCGCTGACCCCACCACACCCAGAATCCATAACGTTAAATTACTATATCCAGCTCCACCCTTACCCCCTCCTCCATGCCAAGCTCTGCAGCAACAGACTAGTTATATAACTCAAGTCAAGAGAAGCCGAACCAATTATCAGTTAAAAGATAAATATTAGATAACTTCATAAAGAAATGGGAAAGAGTATATCTATACTTTCTATTGTATTTAATAACCACTCATTACTAGTACGCCATTATTTAAGGACTTACGGAGCTAGACCATAAATGAAATTTATATGTTCTTCTTAACACTAGTTACTCTTTGTAGGAGCTGTTAGTATCATATTCGAGAATTAGGGAACTTAGCATTCATGGCCGTTTATTGTCTCAAACTACAGGAGACCTACCATAAAGCTCAACCCAGCTACATACTATCTACTAACACGAACCTAGCTGTCATGTAACTGAATTCAAATAAACTTAACACACAAAAATTATCAAAGTCTAACGGCGTCGGATGGGCGCTTGACATAACAATAATCAACACCACGTGGGCCTCCACACAGGGCTGTCGACTAACCCACAGATTGCCCACTGCACAATGTTATTTTATAATATAATCTGGTCAACAACGTGCGAATAAGAGCCAAAGAACCAATTATGTCAATCCATAGAGCTATACATGCATCTAACCTTCCTAATACTGCTACAAAGCTTAGACCATTGGAAGAATGGCCTCAAAGTATGGGGAGTCTGACTGCCCCATTAAAACACTAGTCAGAAGGACATAGCTATAAACTAACAATAGTCAACGAAGACTAACAAACTTTAGATACAAATTCATACTATTGATAACAAAGGATGATCAATTTATAATAACAACTATTAAATTCAGGCCAGTGAGCCTGCACAACAATTAATTTGGCATTTGTAAGAGCGTGAAAACGAAAATTGCCTAAGAGTCCGTGAATGGAACACTTCCTAACATGACTATTTAAAGTAGATGTTATATTACTTTAACAGCCTTGTCTGCGGCGTGCTGGTGTGACGTAGTGGCTAACCATCTTCTGAGCGGTAGACGGGGCGAGTAGTCACGATCTGTTGATGTTCTTGAAGCAAATATTTGAAAATGAAAACAGTTAATATTCTGGGAGGCAGGTATTTTATTCCGTCTTGAACAGACGGGCAGTATTGATAGAGGGGGGAGCGTAGACGGCTGTGGAAGGAACTAAATGCATCCCGTCCAGCTGGCCGGGGTAAGAGCGCAGGGCAGTGATGAGCGTCAGTTCATAGTTGACGACTTGGTCAAACGCATGAGTGTGTGGTGATGGCCCACTTCTCTTCCTACCACCCGACCACCACTCCTATGGATTACCGATAATCACAGTACACATGTCGTTAGTAAAATGTAGTTTATATATTTAAATAAGCTTGAATATATGTAAGGGCTAGAACATCTAGTCCGTTATAATATATATTGATTAAAGTCATACATCTTGTTACATTCAACTACTTCATGATTTATCAATCTAAGACAAGAATTATATTTCAATGATACCCTTTGCTATTTTAAACAGGTCTCTACTCGTCAGGAGGAAGGCTGAGAGAATTGGAAGCATGCAAGTATTGATATAAAATGAAACTACGGGGATGAAATACATTTGCTTTATTCAGTGTTAAAACCTTTCTTACTTATATTAGTTTTAAATGTAACATAAATGTAAATGAACTATAGCCACTGTATAAGGGACAACACTATTAAAAAAGGTATTTATTTAAATTATTAACTAAAAGAGAAAGTCTTCTGAAACGAATAAATAATAAACATGAATAATTAAAAGCAAATAGCTTACACCTAAAAATTATTAAAATATGTAAACTGGTTAGATAGAAGTAGTTGACTATACATAAACATGTTAAGTATTCAAATAACAGTGTTGCTTTATTAAATATTATTTTCCTATTATAATTTCACTAAACATCCTATTATAGCTTGTGATCTAACTTTACTGAAGTAGTTCATTTTGAATGCCTAAACTACTATTCTAGAACTATGTATCCCGCATCAAGGGTTAAATGGTTTCACCTGCCACTCTAGTGCCAGATTGGATTGCTGGTAACGGATATATCGGGTTATAATCTACTGAAGGAGGTTTTATATATATATGTTTTCACACACTCCTTTAAATTAAATGTGGGTAGCCTGTATAATCTTTTTTCTGCATTCTGATTTTTGATAAGATTATAATATTGGCATTTTAGTGAAGACTAATTTTGATACTAAATTATTCCAAATTTCTCAACATATCAAAAAAAGAAGATGAATATACAAACAGATATAGTATCATCACTTCTGTACTTTTCCTGAAAAATATTACCTGATTAAAGCAACGACCAGAAATCAAACCACAGCCCCTGAAAAAAGGTATTGCATCTGCTTAACGAAAAATGTAAATGTGGCATACGTGATTAGCCATGTAGCTATCCCCTTTTATGCAAATATTATTGTTGTCTATTACAATTGATAGCCTATTGAGAAGAGGAAAATTAGAACACAATAGTAAACGAAGTGACGGAATAGTGTTGAAGAATTATTTATTGATTAGTTAAATAAGTTTAAATCATACAGTGAATTTCATGGGGTGAGTCGTAGACTAAACGTTAAGATACCTAATTTGGTTGTATAGGTGACTGGCAGTATTTTAGTTATTGGTTTCCTAAATCAATTCCATTTAAATACAGTTTCATTTCCTTCAAATTATACCTTACTCATATTTAACCTATTTATTTGAATAAATGCTAATGACTCAGATGGGTAATATGACGTTGTGAAAATTAAGATATACACTGGTTTTTAGATATAATTTATGGTCAGTCCACAGTAGATCATATTATTATCTACGTGCCGATGCAGCTAACCAAGAATATGTGGGAGCAATGTTAATACCTGCATGTGCTTTTGGTGGACTTAAAGAAGGCACATGACTGTATTAATTGGGAGAGTATGTTTAATTTCCTGATCTAGTTTGGAGTACACAAGAAGTTCGTAATCCTAGTGTTAGTCTGTCTGAGTGAGACGTAGGGTAGGTTTAAAATCGGGAACTTACTCATGGTGAGCTTCGATATCGATACGGAACTGAGGCAAGGAGATGGTCTGTTGCCAGTTCTGTTCAACACCAAGGTAGAGAAATTTGTTCGGGATGCAGTCCACATAAATGTTGTTGGGATCCAGGTCGGAGTTGAGAACATTACACATCTGGCCTACACTGACGAGTTACCGTATAGGCCATATCCAAGGAGAAGCTGATGAAGATGAGTGAGGTTTGGGGGCAGCTGTGAGCAAGATTGGACTTCTTGTGAACGAAGCGAAGACCGGATACCTCTAGCTGAGTCAGAGAATTGTCTGTGCAGGGAAGCGACAACAAATGCTAATAGTCGGGAGATTAACACACATAAGAGTATGTGAGTGCATATACGTAGGAGCGATTTTAGAGAGGGTTCTTTATGTGGGAGAGCGTTAAATGTGTGGATCCAAGCTGGAAATTGCAGTCCTCACAATCTCAGTTAATTTCTCAAGTCATGGATCCTATCAAGACTATTCAAAATCCAAATGTACTGGACGCTGATCCAACACGTTGTGCTGGACGCTAGCAAGACAGGGAGTGTCCTGATACAGAAATACAACAATCTCGTTCTTTTCGAAAGGAACTTTTTACGAAAGATCTTCTGTTCAATACAAAACGCGACCACGGAAAAGTGTTGGATCCTGTACAATCACGGGCTGGAAAAAATTTACACCAGCCTTAATATTGTGGTACTGATAAAAAGCAAAGGACTCGTGTGGGCAGAGCATGTAACGTGGATGAATGCCCTTCAATGGCCCGTGAAGCTACTGAATTCTTTTCCCTGTGGAAGAAGACCACTAGGTAGTCCCAGGAAAATGTATAGTGATGGACTCCACGAGGACCTGATGCAGATAGGAATAGGTGCAGATTAGAAGCAAATAGCAAGGGACAGAAAAGACAGGACCGAGTGATGGAGAAGACTTGTAGTGCCGCGCAGTCTCCTGGGCCTGACCACGTAAATGTTAATTTAAAAGAGTAGGCCTATATTTAATTAGTATTTATATATCAGTAAGAATATTCAAATAAGAATATTCAAATTTTGTTGTGAAATTTTGGTTCTCTGTCCCAACTACACTAATGGTATAGTTTGGTCGCTCTATAAATTTCCTTGTTCCATTTTTTCTCAAGCTCAATTTTGATGAGACCTCGACTCTTTTTGGATTCCTAGAAATCAGAGTAATTATTATTTCCTAACAAAAATAAACTTTCGAGATTCTAATTCCATAGTGTTAGTAAGAATTATTAGTGAATTGGTAGGGTGATTATGAGATGAAATGGAGGACTACAGTTTAACGTGGAATCCGAACCACGGTGGAGGCCTGGCATTCCTCACATTCACAAGATGTGATTAATACACGTCTTGTCAGAGGTGAAGGAAGGGTTTGACAATCAGATAAATCTGTGCCAGGATCGAGGATTGAGCCCGGACCCCTAGCACAGAAGTCTGACACCTTACTCCTTAACCACCAGGTCACCTCGGAGTGTTGTTGAATACAATTTGGGAAGCTAAGGAATGTTTGGCAAAATGGTGATAAAGATGAAAAAAACTTTTTTGAATGAGTAGAGGTAAAAATTTAGTATAGGAATACATAAAATATTGTTACAAGCTATCAAAACTTGATATAAAGTTGAATAAGACCCTTTGTGTGGTTCACAAACTTTCATATCTATAGCTCCAATAATAATATTCGAGCAGATTAAGCTGTTTTCTTTGAGGTGATTTACATTTTTTTGACATAGATAGTGCGATTAAACATACGAGTCATTTAAGTCGAAACACCAGATTGTCCCTAAAACGAAGAATTTTAGAAAAAATGGCTTAGAACCATTTTTTTATTAGCACCATTTATTTTTGATTTGGTGGATAGGTTATTTCAAGGAAGCAACTTTTTTTTTTAATTTAAAATGTGTACATTGTTAACGACAATTTATTCTACACAAGAAAAAATCAATTTTTGGCTGATAATTTATGACATCAATTTTTGAAATTTTGACTTTTTTTTTCACAAGTTTTATTCAGGAACTTTTTATTACAATATGGGATTTTTTATTACGTTAGTTCTAAAATTATTTTTTTAAATTACTTTAATAAAATGTTAAAAATGATGACCATTAATATCTATACTATTTTAAAGTATATGTATATAAAAACTGTATAATTTGTAGGCCTACTCATAGATTAGATGCTGGACGAGCTAGTCAAACTGGTATAGTTGTACCGTCTGAAATGTTGTAATTTTTTTTTTCTAAATATCCCTTTTAGTTTTTAAACTATATTTTTTAGCATTCCAAATTTCATTCTCATAATTAACTTATTTTAAAATTGATTTGGTCGAGATCTTTGATAGCTAAAACTTTCTTGGGTTCCAGTAATTATTGTTGAGTAATAAAAATTCTTCTATGTTGCTGTTTTATTTGCTTTTTAAAATAACATTGGATTATATGAATGAAACTGTTTTATTTATTAGATATTATTTTGTGTAAAACCAAAGTAAATTATTTATTGCCCTAATTACTTCTGGTGGAAATAAAGCTGAAACTGTCATTTCTTCGGAATGAGGAGGATTAATGTAAATATTATGAAAAAAATTGTACTATAATGGTATTCTACTCAAAACAAGATGGATTAATGTTAATTTTATGGATGAATTAACGTTAAGACCGTCATTTCTTCAGAGTGAAAAGTGTCAATTTGAATCTTATGGGGGAAAGCAAGCTGAAACTGTAATTTTCTCATTGTGAGGAGGATCAATGTTAATCCTGTAGGAGGAAGAAAGAAAGAACTGTCATTTCTTCAGAATGTGTAAGATTATTGTGAATTGTATGGAAAAATTAATCCAAAAATGTAATTTAGAAAAGTGGGGACTATCATTGCTGCACTTATGGAGGAAAGAAAGCTAAAACTGTTATTTCCTCGCCTTGATCAGAGTTAATGTGAATCTTATGAAGGAAGGAAGACAAGATATATTATTTCTTCAGAATGAAGAGGATAAATTGGAATCTTATTGATAAATAAATTGGAATCTAATTGATAAAAAAAAGAGAACAATCATTACCTCAGATTGAAGAGTATCAATATTTGTCTTAGGGGGAAAGTAAGCCTGAAATGCCATTTCCTCAGAGTGAAGTATATCAATTTTAACTTTATGTTATTTCTTTAAAGTAACGCTGATAGATGAGAACCTTATTGTGGAAATAATTCAATAACAGTAATTTACTTTGAGAGAGGAGAGTTATGTGAATTTTATAAGGGAAAGTGTGCTACGAGTCTCATTTGCTCAGCGTGAGGAGGATTAACTTGAATCCACTGTGGAAAGGAAAGCCAGAACTCTCATTTCTCAGAGTGAGGAAGTTCAGTTTAAATATTACGTGGGGAAGTGTCCTACGTCTGTCTACTCCTCAGAGTAAGAAGGATCGATTTGTATCCTAATTGGTGAATAGCGCCAAAATTGTCATTTTCTCCACAACTAAAATTAATGCTATTAAGAACGGTTAACATTTCTATAATTTATAATTCTATTCCTTGATTAACAAATAAAAATTCTTTTTTTGAGAACAGCATAAATACTACTACCCCTTTTATCCGAAATAATAAATGTGTAGTAACTTTCGGTATTCTCTTTATTTCACAGAGCTCTTTAATCTTGAAACTCAGATTGTGTAGAGTGTCATTTCATACCTTCATACATTATATCGGAATATGTCTATGTCATACAAACATTCTACTCAAATATTTGTTGTTTAGTAATGCTTTATATTCTTTTAGAGTAGCACTTCTTTCTTTTTTAATTTCTTTGTTAATAGGCAATTTTTTCACAGACAAAAAATACTTAAATATGTGTAAAACTGGTAATTTCTGTATGATATTTGAGGAATTTTTCTTAAAGAAAACTCGTGTATTAAGATATTTTCAGAACTATGTTTCATATTTAAGTAATATATTAATAATATTATTCTGGCACAAATTTAAGTACAAATATAAAAATACATTTTACGTCATTTAGCCTTGAACACAAGAATAATCCATTGCCTCTAAAATAATATTGTGCTACACGTTTTATTACCCGTATGGACTATCCAAGTATTTACACTAAGGGGGCAGGGATGGATTTAAGGATATGAACTCGCATTTGTGTGGAGAGGGATAAGGAATCTATTTAGAATAACCATCGGCGTACACCTGGTTTTCCATAGCTTGCATACCAGACTAAATAATATTGGCTTATTCAATTCGGTTATATATTAATTAGTTAGACGCTTTGTTCGATAAACATTAGACTATGGATTACAATCTTATTATTTTATCGAACAAAGAGTCTAAATAATCTTGATTATTATTTCCACACAAATGCTTGCAACATTGTAATTGACCTTTAAAACATGTTAATTTTAATGCATTTTAATGAAATTTGTTTTAAAATGGGTACGGAAAACTACATTTTGAAAATACCATTAGCAGTGTTTCAAATTGAAACTCATCCCAGGACTTTTTAATAAAAGCCAACAGTTATAACCAATCATCTTTCCTTCTTTTTATTTATATTTGTCTCATTTAAAATTAATGGATATTTTTCACGTTGAAGAAATACATGTGATTGTATAGTACATTAGCAATGAGTGAGGGATATGTAATATGTATATATCCACAATTGTATAATATTAAGATGTAAACGGAGACGAACTCGTGAAAGATATACCTTAGAAATGGTTATACATACAAAATAAGTGTTGATTTTAATATTGAATTTTGACAGTACGCTATTAAGCGTGGAACATAATCATAATTTGTGATCTGGCTACATCTCAGAAAGTTTCTTTAATAAAGTTAGTCTCATCACGCCTTACAATGAATTACATTTGCATTACTTTAAAAATATATTTGGTAATTTTCAGCTACAGTTTTTTTTTTGTTCAGAGGAACCTTTTTTTTTAATATTTCTATATTTGGAGTTGTTTCAAAAATCAAAATGTTACTATTTCTATCAAAAATCACACATAAAATATTAAGGATTAACATAATGATATTCTAATGAGATTTGACTTCCATATCGTTTCTTGTCGGGTAAAATTTTTGGTGATAACCCTCAGATTAGATTAAAAATGTATATAATTAACTGGATTTAATCGATATTTAAATTTCTTTATTTACATTCCAGACTAACAAGCATTCACGGTGGGCTTATAAACTGATTTTAAAAAAGTTATATACTCAACAAACCACCATACACATGTTTCATGAAAGGCGAACCAATAATAAGTGAACCTTGACAATCTGTTGTTCTCGGAGTGGATTATGTTTTGTAACTGTCATCTATCTGTGAATTGTCAACAAAACTCAACTTTAGGATTATACACCCTGCTTCTTCACTCCTTTTTTTCTCTACCCTATTTCTTTTGAAAACTAACTGTTATTATACCTTTTGGTGTGGGACATTTATTGGTATTTACTACGTGGGGTGATCCTTTTTTCGTTTATGGAAGTCTAAATGGCAGAGCTATAACATAATTTCCCATCAAGAACAACTTGGCCTCTACGGGTAAAGAATCATCGAGAAAGACGATTTTCTTTTCCTTTTCCTTTCCCCTCCGTTCATTTCTGAACTTTTTGTTGCAGTATTTATTACGATATTATCATTGGTCATATTTAAAGACGTTATATTTAGGTGGGTAGAAAACACAAGGCTGAGAAAAAGAGTCGATATCTTGGATAAAAGAAAGCGCCATGCTAACAAAAAATATCGGTTGGACCAACTGTGGGGTGAAAAGCTATTATATTTTTTTATTAATGAAGTCTAGAATATTGTAAATAAACTTCTGCTTGTATTTCAGAAGCATAAATTTGATATTTTTTAGAAACATACACTTGAAATGACCTTGGGTACAAGAAATTTACCATGCTTCAAATACTTCCCAGACATATTTTTTATTTTCATGGCTTTCCTTGCCCCACCGACCAATAAACTAACATTTAATATTTTATTATATTTAACAGTGCTTGGTCACCCATAATAAATTTCTAAAAACAGTAAATATTTTCTCAAATACAAAATACTGCGTGTATTCTAACTATGGATATAAAGA
Source organism: Timema podura (assembly GCA_033556935.1). Taxonomy (NCBI): domain Eukaryota; kingdom Metazoa; phylum Arthropoda; class Insecta; order Phasmatodea; family Timematidae; genus Timema; species Timema podura. The sequence goes on along the minus strand of JAVRXN010000010.1, from coordinate 62,929,425 downwards.
AGACAGTCTCAATATAATTGTTTATAGTTTCATATGGTAAGGGTCCTATAAAATATATAGGACACTTATGTTCACTAGCCACCTAAGTCACGTATGTGAAATATCTCGTATAATATATTAATGCATCTTATCCTTTTATATAATTTGATAAGCCCATTTACAGTAATAAAGATTACGAGGAAATGACTGAACAGATTTTGACAAGCGAACACTCATTTTAATGGTTAGGAAACCAGAATGTCGCAAAAAATAGTAATTTTTCACAAATACCCGATTTTCACAGATCATTTTCAGTTTTTCATTCTTTGTTTAGTCACCGTGGAAACCGTTATTTGCTGAATGGCTGTAAATCTCTAAATAAAATATATTTCTTTGGCTATAAAGTAATAAATCAACCTTTATTTGTTGGTCCGAACACATCACAATTTTCTCTTTATATAAATATTTATCTTTGGATACTTGTCATAACACATTTATATTGAGAGTAAAAAATGTATTTTTTATTGTAGTGTTGTTATCGTTAATTCGCATTTAAATCAATAATATTGAGCATAATTCGAAAAATAAAAGGTTAAGTTGCTAAGTTCGTGAAAATATTGTCTACGTTTGGTTTCGCGCATGATAAAATATTGTTTAAATATCTTTAGTAATGCTAAAGCTAAAAAACGACTAAATGATATTGAATAGTGTTTAAAAAAAATAGCCATTTTAACTATATAAGTACAAGTTTTGGTGTTAATTTTTATTCAAATAATGGATTTTGATGTTCATTTTAGCAAGTAGTAACACAATTCAAATCATAGGTTAAGCTACGTTTTCATTTTACCGCTTAGTTTTGAGGATATGATATTTAAAAGTAATTCTTTGTGTACCCCATCTATCTTTTCACATTCTTACAAATACAGTAATTTTAGTTATATTTTCCTGTTGAATACTTAGTTTTGAGGGAATGCTATTTCAAAGTACCGTAATATTTGAGTACCACATCTATATTTTTGCAGTCTCTCTCTCTCTATCAAACTCTCTCATGCTCTATCACACTCTCTCCCACTCTCTCCCCTCACACACATATAAACACACACACACCCTATAAAACTTTGAATCCTTAGTATAATATTTCTCATTCTCTCTCTCACACTCTCTATCCTCACATACACTTTTTATCACAAATTTTTCTCACATTATCTTTATTATACTCACTTTCTTAAGCTCTCTATTAAGCTCGCTCTCATAAATGCTCTCTCTCTTAAACGCTCTCTCTCTATCAAACTCCCTCTATCTCAAACTCTTTCTCTATCTCAATCTCAATCTCACTCTGTCACTTTCACTCTCTCTATCTCTCTCTCAAACCAATTTTCTCTCTCAAACTCGCTCACTTAGTTTCTCTCTTTAACTCCCTCTCTAACTCTTTCTCAATCAAATTATCTCTCTCTAAACTAAACTTTCCCTCTTTAACTTTATCTCTAAAACTCCTCTCTAATACGCCCTCACATTTTCTCTCTTTTCATACAATAGCTCTCCCAAAACGATACACTCTCTCTTTGTATCTCTCTATCTCACACACACACACTCTCTCACACACTTTATAACGCATTTTCCCTTGCATATTCTCTTTCTCTCTTTCCACACACAACACACATTCACTCTCACTTTCTATCACACACGCTTTCTCTCACACACACTCTAACTTTCTCTCACACACGCTTTCTCTCTCACACAATCTCTCTCCTCCTACACACACTCTTTTTCTCTTCTCCCATCATTTCTCTCTCTAACACATCCACATACTCTCACGATCACTCGCTCACACTCACTCGATCTCTCTCAATTGCTCATTCTCAGTCTCTTACACTCATTTTCACACATTCACACTCTCATTTTAACACTCACCCACACGCTTACACAATCACACACTCAAACACTTATAATCTCATTTTCACTAGCTCAATTCATCATTCTCTCTAACATATTATATCTTAATATTTATTTTTTGATAAGCCTGTTTTCATTAATAGAAATTACGAGGAAATGACTGAACAGATTTTGACAAACGAGTACTAACATTAAATATTAGAGAATCAGGATACCCGTAAAACTAGTGGCCTAAAACTAAAACCCAATTTTCCTAGCGAATTTTGCATATTTTCCTTCTGTGTAGGCAGTGGTTCATCTGTCAAATCATTATTTATTTATATCACCATGGAAACCATGATTTGTGTATAGCTATATACTGGTAAATGAAATATTTATCTTTGTTTAAAACTAATATCAGCTCAATCATTACTTGAGTGATTTGGTGCAACGAATGGATAGAGATTTGGGAGAGGTGTCATTTTAAAGTGTTCATCGGGGTGTGAAGGTTTGAAAATATACATTTTTATTCAATTTACACATTGAAAACTAAATATCTAATTAAAGTTTATAGCTATTGACGAGTAAACTTTTAACTAAAAAGTGAGTGAGGGCTTATTATAGAGATCCTTTCCCAATAAAAGGTTTTGGATACATTTTAGTACTTTAATCTGCAGCCATCGCTGCAACGACCCACTAGTATAATATATTTCCATATAAGTCTCATTTGCAAGGAATTCTAAATTCATAGATTTTTTTTTAGCATCTCGTCTTATTACCCGTTAGTTTTATACTCTTATGACTAGTTACGATGATGGTTTTTGGGATGAAGAAGGTTATATTTATAGGTAGTGTACTCACATTTGCGTGAAGGGATAGTGAAAATCCATTTCGGAAAATCTACCCTAGTTAAACCTCACTGAGATTCGAGCCTCGATCTCCTCGCCATCGGTGGTTTAGTATACTGCGAGAGTAGTGCCATGGAAAATGAGGCCACCAAAGCGGGTTACGTAGAAATCATAATGATATATAAACTCTATTTAAAACAACGAGTTGAAATATAATTTAAATATTTCTTGCCCCGTGGGATATGGCAGATTAATTTTGACCCAGTGAATCAGGTTAAGGAATCCTGTCTAAGCTACAGTATACAGTTAGCGGTTTTACCCGTTCTTCATACAGTTAAGATGTATAAAAACCCTATAAATATAGGATGTCAAAGATAACTTGTGGCCACTAACTTTTTATAGTACTTGTATAATCCTGAGATGAGTATGTAGATATATAAGTTAACAATAAATAGATCTAATAAACAAAATCTTACCTATATTACAAATTGAGTGCACTATTAAACGCAATCCATCAACAAAGCAATATTTTCCTAAACACAAACGTAATAATAAGTTAAATGAAGTAATAAACATTGCTACAGAAACATATAGGAAAATAGAACGTATTGGTTGCCAAAGAACGTAAAATAAATAATATACTCTATTTCAGAAACTGATTAAATAAATGAACATCATGGTTTCCCCAAAGGGACTAATGGTTCACCGAGATATGTCACCATAAGTTGTTCATTTTAATTATTTGGTCACGTTCATATAGGTGATAGTTTATTCTTCCAATTTTTAGATATTTACACCCAACGCTTACATATCCAGTTGAAGATAAGCTTTGATCTTTGTATTAATATATTGTGCGGTGTTAACGCGAGATCTTTTCCCCATTCGTTAAATTATCAAACATAGATAGAAACAATTAATTAACTATGAGCCTATCTTTGCGAATGGCGACTGAGAATACCTGAAGTGATGAGATGATAGCTGAGGCGCCCAAATATTTATTCTTGAGCACTTATTAATATTTCACATGAGAGAGTTTCATGGCTGTGTGTCCCAAGAGCTAAAGGACGCTTGATAAGTTTTTCACGCTATACTAAGTAAAAGCGCGGGAGTAGCGAGCCTAGAGCCACTAGGGGAGAAGGGTCAATGTCGTGCTGGCACCTAGTGCTAAGTAATATAATTAACTACACAAAGAATATAGCAAAACTGGCTCAGTTGATATATTCATACCAAACATATATTTTTTATTTTGTTTTTCTCTAAAAAATTTAAACTTTCTACCATATCGTGAAATTTTACTATCCTTTCTGCCTAGCTTTGGAATTTGGAGGCCCCCTTCACTTTCTCACATTTCCCAAACCTCTTTATCTTTATATTAAAAACTTTACAAACTTATGTATTCTGGGATGCTCCTTTGGTCAATTTTTCAAATTTAAATTTTTTACCCGCTCGGTAGCAGCATGGTCTAAAGCGCAACTATCGTGTTGGACCTGACTTTCGAAGACGGGGAGATTGGAGTTTTAATCCAGTTGGGTGCATTGAGGGTGGTGTTTCTAAATAGTTTTACACTCACTTCCACGCAAATGCAGGCACACTTTCTTTCAATTAAATCTTCCTATTCACTAAACCATTAGTTTAATTATTATATAGGCGTGTAGTCCGAACGGTTGGTAAAATGAGTTTAAAAAATAATACAAGATTAATATATAAATATATATAATAATAGTCTCTACTATAAGGTTAATATAATTTTCGGCTAGTACTATAAATTGTATCATAACCAGGAATGATATAATAAAACATATATATATCCGTGATTGATTAAATTACTATACAAGAGGATTAATTATTTTAACAGTTGCACTCTACAAAGCTATTGCCAAAGCCTCCTTAGCAAGAAAGTTTCATCTTACTCAGATAAGGGTTTCAGCTCCAATTTTCATTCTCCATGAGTATTAGTGACGTATTAATATACACTTAATAATAGTTTTATCCCTCTTTTAAATAATATTAAATTAATACTTGTCCATGCCTTATCAGTTTTATCTCAGTACCAGCGTGTTCATTTTATATAATTAGTCCTGGCCTTGGTAATAAGTTAGGTTTGATTGATATACTGATCAAGATTAGTGAGGAGGATTTTAAACATGGATTTCATATCCCCTACATCAATGGTGATTCAACATAAACTGAATGTCCTGTGTTAAATAGATCGAAGCTCCTATCTCGGTCGGGTGCACTAGAGATTTTTTTTTCCGAATGGTTATACCTTGGTGTTCTCTTCTAGTGCAAATGGGTTTCCTGCAAGCTACCTTCTCAAATGATTTGAATTATTATGCCTAGATGAATACTGCTGTTTTTTTAATCGCGTGTTTCATGACGTTTTCTTAGGAAAAATAAGTTATTATATACCAGGAAAGGGGACCAACACTTATCTAGGCATCTTAGAGTGTAGGTAATATGTTCGTTTCTGAATAAATCTACGGTAACTTACACTTAAAATAGCCTTCAAAGATATCAGTCCAGGTAAGAGACTAGATTAAATAAAATAATCAACGTGGTTCCTAAAAGTGACTTTGGTGCTTGCAATATTTTACTAATTAACCTGATTCGGTGGCCTCATAGTCTAAGGCTTCACTCTAATGCCATACTAGCCTGTTGATGACAGAAAGATCGGGGTTTGAATCCCAGTCAGATTTACTGAGGGCGATTTTTCCTAAGTGGTCATCCTCTCTCATTTCACATAAACGTGGGTACACTTCCTCTAAGCTCACCCTTCCTTATCCCTAACTCATTAGAGTAATTAATACACATGCGTATAGCAAGAACAGCTAGTAAAACGCTGTGCTAAAAATATACTAGTTCGAAATTTTATAAATTTCACAATTTTAATCATAGTTATAGTGTATTTCCTGTGCACCATGTCTTACTAGCCGGCCAGGCTATTCGCATATTTGCAATAATGGGGTATGTAAATGTAGCTAGAATTGAAAGGAAATGTATCCAATTTTGTTTGGGATAAAAGTGGTAGAACTCATAGGAAAAAATATTTTTGTTGTAACTGTCCAAGATTTGAGCTATATACTCCTAGTCACCAGCCAACAATATTAAATAAGATTGACGCCTTACTCCGCGTGATCAACGATGTGAGTCAAATTAGAGGTGAGCCACATAATCCTATATACATATTATGTATTCAGGCTCATTATAAATAAACTTTACTAAAAATGACCCAACTTATTTGTTTGTCTCAGACGTCCCTTGTTAAGTGAATGTAAACATACTGGACATAGCCCAACCAGTTGTATCCCCACATTAATTAGAGCTAAAACAAAATGTTACATTACACATGGGAGACATCCAAGATAATCACTTAGCAAAGGGATTGTCACTTATTTTCTTAGTAAAACTCTGACATTTCTAAACTTACAAGCAAGTAAGTCCAATCGTTATCAGTCTGTACAAAGCCAACCGACTAGTTAAAAAAAGATACTGCCGCGAGACATCTGAGGTACTCGGCTGGAGGGCTACGGAAGAGAGAGAGAGAGAGAGCGTTTTGCCGGCTTATGACATGTCATCCCTTGACAACGTATCAAGTGAATGCTTATTTTTTGACTCCATCTTCTCTATCCTCATCCTCATCCTCATTGCCACGTCCATCCCTTAAGGAAGCCACTTTGGTCAGCGAGAAAGTACACGGCTTTAAATACGATGGTTTGTGTAGTTTACTGGAACTACTTCTCTATTATATCTACCTTTCGCACTACTTTTTGTCATGTCAATAAGAAGATGGGAACGAATACTATTAAACTTCTTATATTAAGGTAAAGTGTAAAGCTTGATTTTAATTCACAAATATCTTTAAATCCTATTTCATGAGCTTATCAAGAAATAATTATATTTAATATAGGAAGGCTATTACTAGAGCTCTTTTTCATAGAGCCGAGTCCCATAGCCATGAAAATATGCTTAAATGACTTTAAAATGAGCTCATATCATATATTCACACATTCTTTTAACTTTCTCGCTACCTTATAGGTAGAGAAAGTATTATGATCATCAAAAAAATGGAACTAGAGATTTTAATGTATGTCGAATCGCGAATGTTTTTCGCAATGCCGTCTGTCTGTCTGTACCTTGGGCTTGGACCTAAACTATTTTACTGATTGGGATAAATCTTGGTATATAAAGTTTTCACAGAGTTGTCTGAGGGCTTTTTGGAATTTGATCTCTAACCCTAAAATTAAGGGTAATTTCCTCAAAGGCGAAAAGAGAAAAATCGATTTTATCAAAATCGGCCCTAACAATTTTGATTAAATTTTACTTATGAGCATTGATTGATATTACAAACAAAATTTCTACTCTCAATTTTTCGTCAAAATAACTTCAAGGGCCCCGGTCTGATGCGTGAATTCTCATGTTTTATTATATCTCCGTAACTATTTGAGACATTAAATTACTTTTCATTGCAAATATGTAAGTCTATTTATAATACAAATCTTTAATTTGAAACATATTTTTATTAAACCAATAAATTTCAAGCTATGCGCAAATATATATATATATATTAGCTTTTCGAACACTATAAAGGTAAAGTATTGCAACCACAAAAAAAAAAAAAATCTAGCCCGATATGTTGATGGATGTCGAACTTTCATGACCCCTCGAACCCTATAAAGTGTTTTTTTCCATGCCGTCTGTCTGTGTATTTCTAACCCTTAAATTAAGAGTAGTTTACTATAGGGCGAAAAGAGAAAAATTCAATTTTCTCAAAATCAGCTCAGACGATTTTAATTAAAATTCGTATCTAGGCATTAAGATTATAAGCCTAGTGGATTTTATCTTTTTTCCATGAAAATATATTTTAGGGTACTTTACAAAAGCGGAAATTTACAAATCTCCAATACTATTTGAGATACCAAATAACTTATCTTTGCAAAATTGTAGTACAATTAAAAATAAAAAAATCTTTAAAACAAATTTTTATATAAGCAATAGTTTATTGTATATTGCCCAATATATTAGTACAACGTTGTGAGATTTATTTGTAGACAGATACTACTTAAGTTTTAACGAAATAATTCTCTAATCCCATAGAGTAAGTAAATAAGTAGGTCTTTCAAAAAGATGCTCTTTTTCCTTTAACCTCTTAGGGGAAATGTTTGTGCAATAATGATCTATCTCTATCATTTTAGACTCAATAGTCAATATTTACCTATTTAATTGGTCAAAATTTATAAATGAGGAATTAATAACAATGCGTAGACCGTAAGTTGTGCCACCCCTAATCAAATTTCAGAAATTATAACCGAAAGTTGAAATTTTAATCCAAAATGTTGAACCTTGTGGAACCATTTTTATTGGTTTAAATATACCAATGAGGACTTTAATTCTTTAAAATTATAAAATCTAAAACCGAGAGTCAAAAAGTGTTTTACGTAAGTATAGCTCCATTTTTGCTTGGGTTTGCTAGTGTGTATTATTTTCTTTCACGTATATTAAGAGTTTTTAGTAAATATCTCAATTTTTAAACAATAGAGCGAGAAAGTTCGTGTGGGAATCCGTACCATTTATTTATATAATTAAATCTCAAACTATATATTTCTTAAGATAAATGAGCTTTGTTGCAATCTTTCACCTTTCACTTTGGAATAAGCCAAATTTTAAAATATTGCATCGTATAACTGGATAATGCATTAGCGATTAACGCCTGTGTGGCTATTATCGCTTACCGAGGCGGCTGCTGTAAACCGTATACGTTTTACTATTAAACACTAATTCCTTATGGGCTCACCCTTGAGATTTTTTTTATTTTACCGCAAGCAGGAGTGTCATCTTCCACTGTCTCACCCTTTTCGACACTATAGAAAATAATACAATATATATCATATACTCTAAAATCCACGTTAGGTAAACTAAACAAGAATTTTATAATTTCTCACCGAAGGAGACATTTTTATACAAAAGCTTTTCACGCAACATGAGGCAATGCGGTTGTTCCATCCGTTTTATTTAGTAAAAAAAAAATATATTTCAGAAACAGTGTAGAGGGGGTACATATAGAGGGTGGCAGTTGTGGCTTGGTTGACGGCGAATTTGGGTTGTCACATAGGAGGGTGGCCTTGTGCCTTGTTGCAAAGGACAGGAAATTTGACCGTCATCTGTTTGTAGGACGCTCACTCACACAAACGTACGACCATCGCTGGTCGTCCGTCCACTTGGTCGTGAAGTAGACGCCCTAAGGGAACCTGCTTCAATCGACGCAGAAAAGACTTTTTAACGATCTCCCCTTCTCTCCCATTTTGGGCTTTCTAACTCTCCACCTATCTCTGTTTTCTAGCTACATGAATATCACTGGGATATCAGTGCATATGATGAATAAGTGAGTAGTCTATTCTTCAGTGGACATATTATTTAAGCACACAAAATATGTAAGTCATCTTCGTTAAGGGACTATATTGTAATATTACCTTTACAAAATGGTATCTTACATTACAATTAGATCTATTTTGGGATATTCTAGTTGTATATGTTATCACTAAAACACGTGTAGTAATCAAATAAACTGATTATATAAATATAGTTCGTTCAAAGAAATGGTGATTAACCTGTAATGTTCCACATGGACCTAGTTGATATATTCACAACTAAAGCTCTGAGAGTCATTTGGACTCATAATATCCAGCTATTAGTGAAATAATGACAACATATGCACATTATACTCTAGAAGTATAAGTGTGTATTTCCCCATGATTAATCAAACCCTTAACTTAGGCTTGTCACTTATAAAAACATATTAGACTAAGAAATAATTTAATGTTAAATGAGAAGTAGGTTGAACCCACAAGCAAACCATAATGTCATATTTTAGGAATCCACTGAAATATAAGGAGTATCAGAGATATAATATTCCTGCCCGAATAAACCTTGGGTTATGAGGTAAGAAATATTAGGAAGGCCACCTATTGGTGCGTTGAAACGTATTGCGCATGTTCCGATGTTTTGTAAAATTTAGAAAGGGTTTTGTTATTTAAAAATTTTACTTAAACCAAAATAAGTTGAAATATATCAACAATGATCCTTACCATAAGAGACATTACATTCTGAACAAAGTTTAATTTTAAAAATATGTGTGAACATGTAAAATAGGATCATTTTCTACTTGGTTGTACGTAGATTGTAACAGTTTTGTTAATAAGCTGAAACATTTGAGAAACTAGATATACCCTTCCTAGCTCATAAACAACCATCTGTTCACTTTTCAAATTATTAGATATGATTTTTCTTGTATGAATCTGACTATAAATCTGACTATGTGAACGTATTTATTAATTTAAGTATAGGTACTGTATGATGGGTTATTCATTTAAACTTCATAGTGATTATAGATAACATGAGAATAATCAACATAAAATCAATACACATGGCTGAGAATCAAACCTAGATCTCCCGATAGCTGTAAATCCAGTATTTTTCAATCCTGAACACTAGTGTAAGTCTGATATATTTTTATCTAGTGAGGTAATAATAAAATTATTTCTAATGGCATTACCCATTTGAAAGTTTAAATACTTCCATTCTGTATGTATTTATTATGTTAATGAGAATTTGAAGATTCAAAAATCTTTGAAACAATCCTAACATATCTTAGAAGTGTTCTTTTTTGACCCTGTTAAAATTTGACTTAATTGGTTTGCGAAATGATGTATAATATGTTTCTAACCATATATTTTATCTCAGATACAGGCTATTTTTCATGAAACGTCGTTCAAAATAGGCTAGATTCCCATTTTAATGATATTCAAGCAAAACAAAAACAAAAAAAATCAAAATTTAAACAAAAGTTTAAACCAAATTATAACAACTTTAATTTAGAGGCATATATATGCCCATATTCCCTCTTTTCACCCGATATGTAAAACTATTAAAATAGCAAACTAGTTCAAAGGAGACGTGGGAATTGTGGATGCTTGCAAAGCTTCTCACTGCACAGGTAGGGGACCCCTCAAGAGTTTGTCTTCTTGCATTACAAACTTAAAGTGAGTTAGTAATCCCAAAATATTGTTAGTTAAAGAGTTAAAACAAATGAATGTTACATAGAAACAATTTACAGTTTTGTAAAGGAATTATTCATTTTCAACGCTTTTGGCCTAATTTGATCTACTATTTTGTATCGGTCCCATTAGAATTTCAACTTTTCTATTGAACCTTATGTAAGACCTATCGGTATGCCCAATTTTTTTGTGTTTAGGAGGTGTTCGAGGGATTCACATGGACAGACAAATATCAGAACTATTTGGAATTAAGATGCTCAACCTCAATTTAAACTTTCTACTACAACAAAAAGCTGTTTTTTCTAATAGTATGAGAAATTTTGAGACCCCTTATTTTTGTATTCAATTTTTAAATGTATAGTTTTCATTGTTTTATGATTATTTGTGATGGTCTTTATATGAAATTACTAATATTATAATTTTATACTACACCTAAAAATATGTTTTTATATCAGTTTTTGAGATTATTGCTCTTTCCTCTCCTATTTTCAAATATTTAATATAATATTTAAAAAAAATCATACCTTTTTAATTATATAGGGTAGTCCATTCACCTTCCTGAAATTTTCAAAATTTCTACTACATAAAAAATTATTGTTTTCTTAGGTTTTGTAAATTTTCATCACCCATTCCTCTCTTCCATCCACTATCCCGTGTTTTTTAATTGTAAATGTTCATTATTATTATTATTATTTAGCACCACGTCTTACTACCCGTTCGGGTTATACGCTTAAGTACTAATTACGCTAATGGATTAGGAATTGGGAAGGTTGAATAGAGGAAGTGAACACGCATTTGCGTGGAGGGAGAGTGGAAAACCATTTACGAAAAACCACCCCCAGTTCACCCGACCGAGATTCGAACCTAGATCTCCCGTCCTCGGCAGTCGGGCTCAACACGACTAGCGTGTTATCCAACTACGCCACCGAAGCGGGTGTAAATGTTCAGATTCTCATAGTTATTAAAGCTTGTCCCTCTACATATATGTAGATATTTTAATTTTAATTTTCTACCATACGTACCATTAGCTTAATACATTTTTGACTGCTTTTGATGGGGAGATTGGAGTTTGAATCTCGGTTGGGTGTACTGGAGTTTTGCAAATACAGGTATACTTCCTCTACAGTCTAGTCCTCCTCGTCCTTAATACATTAGTCTAATTAGTACATAAGCGTCTATACCTGATGGGTAGAAAAAAAAGGAGTGGATTAAAAAATAACTTAAAAGTCCATATTAATAAGCTCTTTAACTTCGAATGAATTGTCATTGATGAATTCTAGCACTTCATTGAGTGATATTTCATCCACTACATCAAAAGTGACAAATTCAGTAGCTAAACCAGAGTTCTGGAAGCATTTCTGACTAGCGTATGCTACTTGTCGGCAAAAGGTATAGCATACAGTGAAGTGACCAACCTGTATGTCTTTATTTCTGAAACCACGGTATGAAGCTTAAGACCAATGGGGTGGGGTGCAGAGGTTGTTTGCATTCAGCCTTTCATACCGTTCCCATTAAATAATTTTAGTTGTTACATGTGCCATCAAAACAATAACGCTGGTAAAGAAACAGTTTTTTTTTCGAGTCTTTATGTCTAAACACCAATATAGGTTGGTTTTCTGAGCCTTAAATTGTTAAAATGATATTTTTCCTTTGACGTTTTAGTTTTAAGGTCACTAACACCGAAGTTGATGGTTCATCAATAAACAAAAAATTTAATATTTATTGAAATGTATGTGTATCGAAACCTATTGGAATTAAAATGTTTGGGGGTAAACCACAAATAGCTTACTAAATGAATACATTCAATCAATTAAATCAATACTCATTATTACTTTAACCAAGACATATCGGTACAAAGTACAAAATATTTTACTCAATTATTTACTTGTTTTCTCTGTAGCTTAGGCTAAAGCTATTGAGCAAATTCATTTTTTATTTGAATATTTAGTATGTGAACTTAAGATCATATCAAATAAAGATTTTGAACGTTACTAATGTGTAATTATATTTGTTAAATTAGCACGATTTAACTACTAATATGAATATAAAACAACCCGGACAAAATATAGTTTCTTTTTGCCCCTAAGATTAAAACGTATTCCGTAATAACTCTTTCACTGCAGTTGATTTGGCGATAAAGTAAGATTGAAAAAATTAATTATTAATTCAGTAGTAGAATAAAACGATTGATAACGTGGTTTAAGAAAGAATATTTGAAGAACATTAATTTAATTGGATTTTAAAAGATAGAATATATAGTCTATGTGCTAACCGGACGTCAACTTTATATTCATGCGAAATTTCAGCACAATCATTAAAGTAGATTTTTTGCGTGAAAGAGTAACTTAAAGATCCTTATTATTCTTACGTCTTATTTACATCTCGGAGAGAAAAGTAGGCCTATTAGGACTGTTAAAAAAAATTGAAATGAAGATTTTAATAAATGTTGAAGTTTCATGGCCCCATGAAAAAAAAAAAAAAGCTGATTTGATATTCATGATGCGGTATTTCTGTCTGTATCTTGGAGTAGAGCCGAAACCAATTTATCGATCGGGCTTAAACTTGATATGTAGTGTTTTCATAAGACTCCCCGAGGATGTTTTGAAATTAGATATTCAAATCTAAGCAAACAGAAAATGAATCAATTTTATAAAAATCCACTCAAAACTATTTCGACTAAACTTCGTCTCTAGCCACTGTTTTAACATAATAAAGAAAATTAATTGTCTCATTTTCCCATGAAAATGATATTTAGGGTACTTTAAATAATTTCCAATTTTGATCATATCAATACAACTACTTGAGATACGATATAATCACTTATTATTGTAAAGGTGTAGTATTATTAAATATAACTCTTGTGTTTGAAATTTTTTCCATTTTCTGTTAGCTATAAGCAAAATATTTTTTTAAATTCAGGTTTTTGAAAATGAAATTAGTTGTTATTTATTTTGGCGGACAATGTTTTAATGTTTCTATTTGCTGATTATATTATGCTCTTTTTACATCATCTCGACCCCCAGTAAGAAAATCGAACTAAAGATTTTGAAAAAGCCAACGTTTCAAGACCCCCCTGAAACCGAAAAAGAAATATTTTTCGCAGTACCACCACTAAGTCTATTTGTATGACCGTATTTAGGCCAGGTACCTAAAACATTTTACCAATCGGAATAAAATTTGTTATTTAAGGTTTTCATAAAGTTCCCTGAGGAATTTTTGAAATAAGGTAACTAAGCCAGAGGTTATAAGAGTAACTTACTGAATTAGGAAATGAGAGATAATTGATTTTTTAAATTTGCTTCAACGACTTGGAGTAAATGTTTTATCCATGCAGTATTTTAACTTTTATACAAAATGACAATTTTCATTTATCCATGAAAATTACTTTGAAGGTAATTTACATTGGCTAAAATTTAAAATTTAGATCTTATCTCCACGACAATTTGTGATACTAAATAACTTATAATTTGAAAGATGAAGTGCTATTAAATATAAAACTCTTTTAGTTGAAATATATTTTAACTAAAACAATAAGATATGAGCTATAAGAAAATATGCAGTAAATTTTTTTGTATCCATTTCTAAAAATGAAATTTTTATTCTTCTTGTTGGACAGATAATATCTTATTTTCTCAATGTTTCCGTAACAGTGTATAATATTTCATTGATAATATTTAGTAGAGTGCTTCTGCAACAATGTATATTAACTTGTTTCACAAATCTTAATAACTTTTGGTCAATTTCACTATTTTAAGATTAAAGACTGATAAATTATGTGTATTGCACCTTACCAATTAATATATATAAAATATAGACTATACTTGTATAGTGGTATACTTTACCACACCGAATATTAATACCTCTAAAGGTGGTCACAATTTGTAAGACATCAAGCTCAAAATAGTTAGTACTGATGGTCAAAATCTGAACATTGGTAAGTTAACTGTGGATTGATTTCCGTTTCATTGTTGTGTATCTCCCATTTTTAAAAAACAATCACGAAGCTCTACTTTTTATATAAATTCAATAACATAAATAGTATTTAAGGTGAGAATAAAGAAGTCTACTGATTAAGATAGTATTGTAATAAAAAACATAATTCTATGAACTGGCACACGTGTTAAAAAAAGGTTTACTTAGCTATTTCAACCTCTAACAATAATATAAACCTTATATTAAACCTGCAATGCTAGTGAAAAAAATTTAATATTTGCAATGACTTTAGAATCCCCTTCACATAAATGAGCAGCCCTACTATAAAGTGAACTAGTTGACCTCCTAGGACCCCGCGACTTGATTGTGTGATTTAGTAGTGAAATTTACAGCGCAAGAGGAAATCGACGAACATTTATTTTCTGCTAGATAATTAATAAGAATATTTTAGAGAAAAAAAATAGGAAGAAAATAGTTATCTTAGTTTACTTGTTGATTCTTGTCTTTTTGTGCCTCATAGAGGAACCATTGTGGTAATGCAAAGGAAAAACATCGATTTTTGGCATAAAAGTTTTATGGTCCTTAGTATTAGAATATGGTGTTTTCTCATCTGGTACATATATATATACATATATGTGTGTGTGTATGTGTTTAATATAAAACATATAAATATTCACATTTTAAATTATATTTGTAAGCAATATTAAATTTTTCTTTGAGGAATCAAAGTGCCAGTGAATTGGCAGCAATATTTTTTAAACTATCGTAGAATCGATTTATTTAGGAGAAAAGAATATTTTCTTTATTCATTGTAAATCATTGCTCTTAACATAATGTCTACACCTTCATAAGTGCCCCTCGACACCTTAGCTAAGACGTTTACGTGTTTGTTTATTGATCTAGGGGTACCGGTTTCGATTCCAGCCATGGCCGAAAAAAATTATAATTAGTGAAATTATGGGTTTAACCTTTCACAGTGTTTAATTAACTGTTGGGTGTTGGATGTTGTGGCTGTTTTAGATTTAGGTTAATCTATAACTCTTTTTAATTTTAATCGTTTGGTTCAGAATAAGTGAGAAATAGTAAGAACTCAAAAGACCTTGGGTAGAAATTCAACAAATATGACATTACAGTGACCCTTGAGTTAAAATCTAGCTTCTAGCTTCACGTCACTTCGTCACTAGTGGAGCTTTGATCCTCGATTCATCTCGACTCGCATAAATTTCGTGACCTTATTTAGTTTGCTCACTGAATTTATCCCATATATATATATGTAAATTCAATATGTATTCTTATTTAAGCATTCTTTTGCAAAGTATTTTATTAAGGGGTACAAAAGTTAAACAGAATTTTGTGTAAATCAAAATAATCTTCATTTTTTTTTTTCAAAAATCGATTGTAAAATCCTTAAATATTATATTATTTTCCAACATCACTTATTAACGATATGTTGCAAGTTCTGAGGCTACATGGCTTCTTTATTTTTCTCCTCTTATTTCTTATAGCCAAATATATACTCCAAATTTAAATTAGTGAGCGTAATTTTTAGATTAGGTTAGGTTATGGGGGTCCCCGCAAATGACCCACTTACAGCCTCGCATACTCTAGAGCCACCACTGCTTCAAGTAAATTTGGGTCCATATTCTTTAAACTATATATTCTTAATTCATACCTCATTAATGTAAATATACGGCTATCCTTACGCAGTACTCGTTTAAATTAAATTAGTAGAACATAATACTTACTAATATATATATATATATATATATATAAACCGATAGTTTGATGTGAGTAATTCATTTTAAACTATCATTTTTTTTTCTATTTTAGTAACAATTATTTTAGTTTTCATTCATAAAAGGCGTGCTTACTTTTCTGGAGAGTTAAACCTATAGTTAAGCCCTTAAGATGACATTTTTGTATTATGTTTGGAATCTACAATTGTATATAAACTATTTTTAAAACTATTGGATTAATTAATTTTGATTACTAACCAAGTTAAATATACCTGATATATGTAGATTAATTTTGTTAAATATGCCTAAGCCATAAAAATATTTATACTAACGTTTAAGTAGGGATTATTATTCATCTGAGTACAATTGTGTTTTTACACCATTTCAATTCTAATATTCTTGTATATTAGAATATTTCTATAATGTATGCCTATTTATTTAATTTCTCATTTGTTTATATATTTTCTCTAACCATTTAGTTATTTCCTTAATTTCTCATATAAAGAACTCAATACTAAACGGATTCTAAATGCATTGTATTGTCTTTCTTGAGAATTAAGTAGACACTCAATATAAATTATTTTCCGTTCAGGACAGTTTAGAAAAAATAATTTTAAATATTTCATTTATTAGCACACGGCTTGTGTATACCAATCTTTCTTTTAGAAACACAACCCACCCATTTTTAATCAAATATGATTTTCTCATCTTCTTTTACAAGCCTATACCATGCCAACAATTTAAAACGGAATCGAAGAATTACTTATTCAATAGACACCGACTTTTTTTTTTTTGTATTATTACACTTGCTCACTCCCTTTCTCGACATCCGAAACCACACGATTAAATTTAAAATTTAATTTTCACTCCCTCTCGTTCCCCGAGAGCGAAAGTGATAGAGAAAGAAATGCCAATAATAATGTGATATTCCCTTCAGATTAAAATAAAAAAAGATCTCTCTCCTTCCCTGTAACTCATGACTTTCTTTCTTTTTTTCATTTATTCACATAACAAAAAATTACCTTTTTCTTTCAACCATTTCACTAATTTTCATTTTGTTTGACTGTGTGCAAAGTAGTATGAAAAGCAAACTCGTCAAAAAGTCAAAATGAAACTGTAAAAATATACATAACATAATTTATCTTCCTTTCTCGAATTCCAATACATTTCTTTTTCTGAAATGACCAGCCCATAATATTTCTACCCAAACATAGACACACAGTCGTTCCAGTCATTAAGAGATTCATTTTGTTCACTGCAATATATAATATGTGAGATATTTGTATGCTGTATCATATTTGAATACGATTTCATATGCTAAATAGATATTTTCAACTTACTTTTCTTCACGATTACAAGTATACCTCTGAATAGTATGAGAAGAATAAACTGAGGTTATTACTTTCTCTCTATCTTACAGGTAGAGAAAGTATTGTGATCGTCAAAAAATTCGAACTCGAGATTTTGATGAATTTTGACGTTTCATGACTTCCTGAATCCAAAAAAGTGGTTTTTGAATTTCCGTCTGTCTGTCTGTCTGTCTGTCTGTCTGTCTGTCTGTCTGTACCTCCAACTAGAGCCTAAACTATTTTACCGATTGAGCTGAAACTTGATATCTTAGGTTTTCATAGGGTTGCCCCGAGGGGTTTTTGGAATTGGACATCTACCCTAAAATTAAGGGTAGTTTACTGAAGGGAAAAAACAGAAAAAGTCGATTTTCTCAAAATCGGCTATAACGATTTTGATTAAATTTCATTTATGAACATTAATAAATATTACAAACAAAATGGCTACCCTCAATATTTCGGCAAAATCGCTTTAAGGGCTCCGGTCTGATGCGTAAATTAACATTTTTTATAATAGCTCCGAAACTATTTGAGATATGAAATTACTTAGCATTACAAATATGTATATATATTTATAATACAAATATTTTATTCGAAACATATTTTTATAAAATCAATAATTTTTAATCTATACGCAATTATATATATATTTTTAGCTTTTTGGACATTAAAGCTTAAGTATTGCGATCGTAGAAAAAACTAACCTGAAATGTTGATGGATCTCGACGTCTCATGACCCCCCGAACCCTAAAAAATAGTCTTTGCAATGCCGTCTGTCTGTGTGTCTATTAAAACTTAAAATTAAGGGTAGTTTACCGAAGGGCAAAAAGAGAAAAAGTCGATTTTCTCAAAATCGGCTCCAACGATTTTGATTAAATTTCATTTATAAACATTAATAAATATTCCAAACAAAATGGCTACCCTCAATATTTCGGCAAAATCGCTTTAAGGGCTCCGGTCTGATGCGTAAATTAACATTTTTTATAATAGCTCCGAAACTATTTGAGATATGAAATTACTTAGCATTACAAATATGTATATATATTTATAATACAGATATTTTATCCGAAACATATTTTTATAAAATCAATAATTTTTAATCTATACGCAATTATATATATATTTTTAGCTTTTTGGACATTAAAGCTTAAGTATTGCGATCGTAGAAAAAACTAACCTGAAATGTTGATGGATTTCGACGTCTCATGACCCCCCGAACCCTAAAAAATAGTCTTTGCAATGCCGTCTGTCTGTGTGTCTATTAAAACTTAAAATTAAGGGTAGTTTACCGAAGGGCAAAAAGAGAAAAAGTCGATTTTCTCAAAATCGGCTCCAACGATTTTGATTAAATTTCATTTATAAACATTAATAAATATTCCAAACAAAATGGCTACCCTCAATATTTCGGCAAAATGGCTTTAAGGGCTCCGGTCTGATGCGTCAATTAACATTTTTTTAAATAGCTCCGAAACTATTTGAGATATGAAATTACTTAGCATTACAAATATGTATATATATTTATAATACAGATATTTTATCCGAAACATATTTTTATAAAATCAATAACTTTCAATCTATACGCAATTATACATGAATTTTTTTAACTTTTTGGACATTAAAGTTTAAGTATTGCGACCGTAAATAAAACTAACCTGAAATGTTGATGGATGTCGACGTCTCATGACCCCCCGAACCCTAAAAAATAGTCTTTGCAATGCCGTCTGTCTGTGTGTCTATAAAAACTTAAAATTATGGGTAGTTTACTGAAGGGCGAAAAGAGAAAAATTTGGTTTTCTCAAAATCTACTCAAACGATTTTGATTAAAATTCGTATCTAGGCGTTGATTAAGATTATAAATAAACTGGCTATTTTCATTTTCCTATGAAAATGATTTTTAGGGTACCTTACAGAAGCGTTAATTTCCTTATCTCCACAACTATTGGAGAAACTAAACAACTTATCATTGCAAAATTGTAGGACTATAAGAAATAAAAAAAATTTATTTGACATATATTTTTATAAAAGCAGCAGTTTCTGAGATATTTGCAAATATATTAATACAATTTTGTGAGCTTTAGTTGTAAACATATACTACTTAAGTCTAAACGCAATAATTCTCCAATGCCATAGAGTAATTAAATATAAGTATCTAAAAAAGTATGTTATTTTTCCTTAAATCTCTTAGGAGAAATGTTTGCATAGCAATGATCTATCTCCATTTTAGACTCAATAGTCAATATTTACATTTTTTATTGGTCAAAATGTATAAATGAATAATTAAATATCAATGCGATGACTTGAAGATCTGCAACACCTTATAAAATGTTAAAATTTTAACCAGAAATCGAAATTTTAATACGAAGTGTTGACCCTTGTGGAAGACATTAAACTGTTTGAAATGCTCTTAGGTGGACAAAGATGCGCCTCTTTTCTCATTGATTCTATATCATTGTATATTATTTTATGCGTGTTCTTATGTGGAGTGGTGATGATACAATGTACATTATTCCGTTCAGAAATCTTAGGAGTTTATAGAAAGAGAGAGAAAGTCTGTGCGGTGTGCCGTACCATTTATTTTTTCTTAAATAGGAATGTTAGTATTGAACCAAAGTACCTTCACCATAAACACTCAAAATTCCAGGATCTTGAAATGTTTAAAAATATTTTAATCTTTTGTATAATTTCAATAAATACATTACATTTATGATTTGTAAAATTTACTTCACCAACTCATATGGCTTTAATAAATTAAAATGCAACTGCCAATCATTACAAAAGACAGTGATTAATTGCATTAGTAATCCAAGAGTGGCAGAAAAATGTAAGGCGATATTTTTGAATCGGATCTAAAATATAAAATATACCATTATTAATGACTTTTTTGGGAAATTAGTGTGGAAGGATTTGCCAAATTTATTGACTCTACACCACTAATATAAGTATTAGTGAGAATTATTAATTTTCTCATATCCAATCTGAAATAAAAGTAAATTATTTTTAGTAAATTTTTCATACTTTATCCATCAATCAGTGCATACGTGTATAATTCGTTTAACTTTGGTTTAAATCTAATTTGATACACAAATAGATACATAAATTCATATCTTCATTTTAATTATTTAATACATATTTAATATATTTTTCAAAGGAAGTCAAGATTTTCTTTATAAATGAATTTCATTCAAAAATTAAACTATAACGTGTTATTGATTATACATTCATTGATAGGTACATGTACTGATTATCAAGCTTCTCAAGTCAGATCTAACATTGATAGGGAGGTCTAAGTTCAAATTCTGATTGGGTGTAATGAAGTTGATATTCCCAGAATAGTTTCTCACTCTCTTTTCACTAAACAGGGACTACAATATATTTAGATTATACCAACCTCTTACCTACTACAAAAATTGCCAGTTTATTCTTTGGTAGATACCAGATAATCTTGAAAATACTTTACTAATTCTGTATGACTAGTCTTAGGGCCAATTACATAATTAATATATTATTATTATTGTTATTAAGTCACCAAATATTCAATCTGGGAAAGATTTGTTCACTGCATATTTAAGTAGTGATCTAAATTCTCAATTCACTCACCATTTATTTGCTCAATTAATCAAACAAAACAAAAAATAACATTGCAAAAATTTATGGATTTGTAAAAGCTTATTCTAATGTGACTTTAATTTTTACACAAGGTTGACTTTGTTTTCCTTGCTCGCTATGTATACTATATTTAGTATTAAAGGCATGATATAAAAATATATATAGACTAGCTAGATAATGTAAAAATTATAAAAATATTTGTATTATTTTAAAATGTCAACATAAATGGAAATTAATTACAACTTCATTCTATATTTGTGTCTTGTTATTGCATTTTAAAATTAGAAAGCTAATGTGATGACAAGCAAATAGGCTGTTCATAATTATGTACATACACATTCAACCAATTACCTTTATGGTTGTTCAGATGAAGTGACAAAAATAAACTATCTTTAATTAAACACCAAGAGTATTCAGATATATTAAAATAATATAATTTATTTTATGAAAACTACAGCAAGAGAATAAAAATACAATAGTCTACGACAAATTCAATATGTCATGGTTAGGGTATTTAAATAATTAAATATTAAAAATTATGCACATTGATATGATGTTTATATCTTATGTTATGTCAACTGATACATTTTTGAAATTTTGTAATTTTTAAAAAAAATAATTGCAAATTTAAGAATATTCTTGAGGCTAAAAAATCCTACTCATATTTCTTTGTAACCTATAACATACATAATATAAAAAAATTAATTTACCTTAAGCTATTTTCCAACTGTTCTTGTATTTCGTTTTTAAAGAAATGCTGATGTGTTTCGTGTGGCTGTTTAAGAACTCAACTGTATTGTATGGTGGTTGTGTATTTGATTAACTTATTCTGAAGACTGTATTATTAATAAATATTTTTAAAAATATTTAAAAATTAAAAGAAACATATTCACACACATTTTGAATCTGATCCAAGTAGTAGAACATACAAATATTAACTATAATTAATGTCCCCATATTTTAGTAGACGCCGTGGTTAACCATTGTGGTAGCACAAGGCACCTTCATTGTTAACTACTTAAATGAGGAGTAAATCTTACACAACAATATTACCGGTATCTGCTTCGATGGCCGCATGGTCTAAGGCGTCACTCTCGTGTCAGATTAGAAAAATTGACGATTATAGGGAGATCGGGGTTCAAATCCCGATCAGGTGTACTGAGGGTGTTTTTTTTAAAAAAAAATTTCACTCCACGCAAATGCTGGTACACTTCCTATAAATTCAAACTACCTCATCCCTAACGCATTAGCGTGATTAGTATATATGCGTGTGACCTAAACGGGTAGTAAAACGTGATGCTATAATTTTAAACAATGCTAGGGGTTGAAACAGATAACTACAGACGTTTAACTTGGACCCCTAAATACTCGGGAATGGTTCATATCAGGAATTATTTCAATTCGTAATATATATTTGAATTAGTTTACAAAGTTGATGTATCAGTTTATTAAAATACAAATTATTATATTAATTCAAAAGCTAAATGACATGTTTTACACTTAAATAGTTATGTAAATATTTTATATTACCCAATTGCCTTTGCTATAAAGTTAAAACGTGTACAAAGATATCAGTCTCAACTTGGGAAGCTTATCGCAAAGAGTTTGAGTCCTAACTGGCAGTACTGAGGTGGGATTTATTCATTATTAGTTGTAACTACTTGCAAATTGTACTAATTTATATCAATTTTATACTCAAACATTCTTCCTTCAGTTTGTTTATCTACCTGCAAATATGTGTGTGAATCTCCGTTGGAGCTTTGGTCTCATTGGTTAATTTTAAATAAAACTCAGTACACATCAATTAGCCTACGATGACTTGATTTCTGTAGAAATCATCATAAATAATCACTTTATAATGAGTGTCCATTTATTAAACATTAGTTTGAATTTCACACCAAGCTATCTGCACATTTAAACTAATGTGGTAGAGAGTATAAAGGTAAGCGCCCACTGGGTCGGTACCGCACGGACGGAACGTACCGCACGGACCGCACATTTTAGGGGGGTGCGCCCACTATCCGCACTGACGGCACGGATGGAAACTAAGTTTGCTCAGCTGCTCTTGAGCCAGAAGGTGAGCTTCTCGTTTGAAAGCTCAAGGAAGTAATGTTTGCATTTCTGTTATTGTTGGATTTGTTTCATGTTTATATTTGTGCTTTTGTGGGTGATATTTCACCGTAATATTTAAATATGGAAAGCGATGAAGAATGTTTAGCTCTTAGTTGCCTTTTAATTGAAGAGGAAAGAAGAAAATGTACGAAACGACAATTCTGGGTTCACATCAACAGGAAAAGACTTATGTTTGGCGAATACTACACATTATTTCCTGATCTGGTTGAAGATGACGCCAAAAATTCCGGCCCGCACTTGATTTTAATTCACTCGCCCGGACTTTCTGTCGGATGGCGGAACGGCGGAGAGTCCGTTGCCGGCGGTACCGACGTAGTGGGCGCAACTTGGTAACAAATAATGCTACGAATTAGTTGTACTTTCCGTTCCGTCCGTGCGGTCCGTGCGGTACCGACCCAGTGGGCGCTTACCTTTAAGGTAGACTTAAAAGAGCACGATTGAGTATTGCTTAGAGGGTGATTGGAAAACCAAAATGTAAAAGCTACCTTGATTACACCTATCCATCCGTTAGCAGCAAATGATTACTTTCCCATTTGACGGCTTACCTTACGTACCTTCCAAAGTGATTTTTCAATTATATTTTTGAATTACTTATTACATGTAACTCAGACTCATGTCTGTGTGTCTGTCCCTAATCACGGATACAAAAAGGTTGAAAGAATTTTAATCAAATTTGATATTAAGATTTAAAAGAATTCTTTTTTTTTACTTTGACTTTAACTTTCAAATTAAGGGTAGCTTACTTAGGATTGTTTTTTAATTCCCAACTTTTCGAAAATGGCTACAACGATATTGATTCAAATGCATATATATTTGTTTGACATGACCAATAGAACTATATCACTAGTCTTAGGACAAAAATTCCTTGAAGGGTAGGGCAAGTTTATTAATGGGAAACTTATGAAAATTTTAAATCTTTCGAAAATAGATATTTGAGGATAAAACCCATCTACGGGTAGTTTACTGATGACTAATTTTTCAAAAACTTGAACTGTTTTACAAATGGGCTTAAGGATATGTTAGCAAATGGGTATCTTTGGAGTGTTTGACATGACAAATAACACTATATACTTGTTTTGTGGTAAAAGCTCATTTATGGATAGATTACGGATTACTTCTTTTTAAAAAGTTGAATTTTTTTTACAAATAGCTCTAAAAATTTGTTTACAAATGGGTATATTAGGTTTGTTTGACATCACAAATAACACTATATATTTATTTTGGCGTAGAAACTCCTTTATGGGTAGTTAAATAATAGCCGATTTTCCAAAAACTTGAAATTAAAAAAAAATGCTCTAAAGTTTTGGTTCTATATGGGTATATTGAGACTGTTTTGCGTTACAAATAACACTTTATACTCGTTTAGGGGGTAAAAACTAGCTAATGGGTAGGTAGTTAACTGATGACTGATTTTTCAAATAATTTAATTTATTTAAAAGTGGCTCTAGCTATTTGGATCAAATGGGTAGCCTACTAGGAGAATTTGATATTACAAATAGTACAGTATACTTGTATCCGGCGTAAAAACTCATTTATATGTAGTTTACTGATGATTAATTAAAAAAAAATATTAAAAAAAATGGCTTCAACAATATAGAAATCTATGAACATACACTCTATAATTTTTTTATGGTAAGAATTTGTTAGAGGGTAGAACATTGATGAGTGATTTTCAAAATTTAGAAATGTTTTGAAATAGATCTAACAAGTTCAATTAAACTGTATATCTTGGGAGGCTTTAGATGACAAATAAAACTGTATGCTTGTTTTAGGGGGCTAGATTCATAAGGTAGTTTACTAATTTCTTTTTAGTTGAAATATTTAAAGAAATTGTCTTGTCGATCTATTTTAAAATCGGTTCTCCTTAAGATTTTTACATAATATTTGATATATTGATCCTTTGATCTGATTTATTTTCTTAGACAAATTAATATAATCATAGATTACTTCAGACAAATCATATAAAATATTAAACTTTTCGCATTGACCTAAGAGATTGAGCTCAAAATGGGTACCTGTAAATAATTTTTCATTATAAATAAGAATATATTTTTATTTTAGCACATTACAAATTATTTTAGGGTAGTTTACAAATAACAAATTTTTGAACATTTGAGATATGTTTAGAATACTTATTTAAACAGCACAATACAAAATTTTATTTATAAATTTTAAATAAGTGATGTGCTTGTTTTATGAATAAATCTTACTTAGTGGTAGTTTACTGAAATTCTATTTATGAACATTTTATTCGACCTTATAATAAACAATAAGGGATAATTAGTGTGAATAATTTGTACCACTTATTTATCTCTCCTTTGAGCTTTTAAAATAGATTTTACATAGTTTTATATTAAAATACCAACACAGAGTTTGACAATCATTGTATGGAAGTCACAAGATTTTTGTTAAGTTATATCAGTTGAAAAATGATTTTATCTCACCAATGCTCTACCAATGCGTTATTCAGGTCTCATCTCATGATCAGGGTCATTCTTCCCTCATAGTTCAAGGCTAAGTCTGTATGGTCGTGTGGGAAATTGTCTGCTACATAAGAGTGATCAATAGTATCGCTATCAGATACCACAGCCATATGTGCCCTGGTAGTGTTGCTTTACTGACAAGTACAATAGCTAGTATTGTAATTAAAGCAAGTTTCAATTAATATCAACACACATGTTGCAAATTATTTATATATTGAGAATGTTAGTTTGAAGGAGACAACATTTCCAATAATTCAAATTAATTTGTCTTACATTGTTTAAATTAAGATATAAACTAACGAAATAAAAAAGTATATAGACCTAGTATTAAAATATTTAAATGTTAAATTCAATATGAAATATATATATTCTATAAAAATAATTCTGACTACTTAACAAATGAGGAGCACAAAATAGTGAGCGATGTTAGTAAAAGTGAAAAGCTGGAAAGGTCAGCAGACTGGTCAGTACACCCATCCCGAAAATGGGGACCAGCACTCGATCTTAATTAATTTCATTTGAATTGTCTATATATGACATATTGTATTTACCTAGGATATAAATGCTAGATTTATATTATATTTGCCTTTGTTTGTGTAGGTCTACATTTATTTTGCTACGTATTAACACTAAAGCTTAAGAATAATGAATCAAAAATACCCACTTCAAACAAGTTCACTAAAATTTTGCTTAGTAAAGTACAAACAACGTGGAAACTATATTTCATATTTGTCAATATTTTTAAAGATAATAATAATCGTTATATATATATATATATATATATATATATATACATATAACTGACATCGATATAAATATAAGCATATTTTCTGTCTCAAACAAAGATATAATTTTTTTTCTAAAGCATCAACTTAGTATTCTTAGTATATTTATACGATAAATTATTTTAAATCTGTGTTTACCGGTGTTTATATGA
This sequence comes from Timema podura, assembly GCA_033556935.1. Classification (NCBI taxonomy): domain Eukaryota; kingdom Metazoa; phylum Arthropoda; class Insecta; order Phasmatodea; family Timematidae; genus Timema; species Timema podura. Next base: position 62,902,501 of record JAVRXN010000010.1, on the reverse strand, counting down.
TATGAGAAGCTTTCAAAAACAACTTGCATTTTAAATTTATATTACATGCCATATTTCTCAAAATTGTATAATTTACTTTCATGAAAAATTTTACCTCAAACTAATATAGCCAAAATAGTTATCAATACATTTTCATTCAAAGTTTATTTTTTTCCATTTAAAAATAAAGTAACTTATCCGGTTGATGAATGTAGTATTTAAAACCCCTGCTGTTTTCAAGGTAAGTGAGGAGGGAGTGCCAACGCTCTGGGCCACCATGTTACCACTGTAGGACGTCATGTATCTTTAATCCATCCCTTACCAATAGTATTCTTCCATAGCTGCCGTTGACTTCCTTCAATCGTTAGGCTCGGCGGTAGTATTTTGGTGCCTTACCTTATCAACACTGGCTTGTTATCCTTTAGAATAATACTTTAATAGCAATGCATTGTGCTTAAGACATTTTGGAAGTAGATTACAGTATTTATATGCAATATTATATCTTGTATAAAATCCCTTTAAATTGATTCAGATTTTAAACCATGTTGCAAAATATCTTTAATACATGAATCTGATTATTATTTTTTTTTTTTTGAAATTATAATTATTACTTCCTCGTTCTTCCAATATTCCTTTTGTTCAAAAAGGCTATGTTAAACTTAATTAATATCTCGTTATTAATATTTGTAATAACTATATTAATTTGTAATAGTATTCATCTATATTTACAGAACCAATTTATATGGATATATTTGATTTTACCTACTCCCAAAAGCAAGAAGCAAACTATGTGCCTGCTTAGACATATATACAAGAGCTCTCAATCCTTGGTATCCATACTTTATATGAAATTAGTAAGCATTCTTCAGATCCAATGTTTTACGAAGGGAAACCATTTGTGATCTTATTTTGTTTATTTCGAATTTATCCTTCCATCTCATATTTCTGACAATGCTTCACAGCCTAGAACCCACCACTAGCAAATTACAAATCTTTCATGACAAAAATAGCATGAATGAGTGGAATATTCATCACCGTGTGAGAGAAGTTGCTTACCATTCAATAGAAACTCAAAAACAAATGACTACTCTATTATACCAAAAAAATAGTATGAGTGCTTTTAGGATAACTCTAACCCTATGTCGGAGGTTGATACAGACCCCTTTGTTTGTCAATGCTCGTTAATTACTATACCATATATAAAAGTGAAGAAATTCCTTGCCATCACATTCTTCCTTTATAGATGCTGTCTTTGATTCTACAGATAGTCAAAGATAAATAAATTAATTGTTTATACTATAATAAATATGAGTGTATAATTTGACTATTCTTTTTTGTTTAGTCTTACTACGTATTCAGATTATAAGCGTATATATTAATTACGCTAGTGAGTTGGGTATTAGAAAAGTTGAGTTTAGAAGATGTGTACTCGCAGTTGTTTGGATTTAGAGTAAAAAACCATTTAGGAATAAAACATCCTTAGTACACCCGAACGCGATTTGAGGCCTGATCTCCCGGTCATCGGTGGTCAAGTCTATTGCAAGGTTGACGCCTTAGACTATTTGACCACAGACGCTGCCCCCAAATATATGATAACTTCTGAACATTACTAAATATATGTATATATTATTTAATTATTTCTTCTGGATGTTTAAACTCATTCAATGTTTTAATTTTAAGCTATAATTTAAAAAAAATACATTTACTTTAATCATTATCAAAATCTGGTACTATTGGTTAACATTATGTGAAACAATCCTATCTCATTCTAGGTTTAGTTTCCAGCTGTTGTCAATTAGCTTAAATGTGTTTTTTTTAACAACATCAATACAATATGAATTATTTGAATAGAATAAAGTACCATCCCTTCGCTCTATTTTTTCCAATAACTTCAACATAAGCGTAAGCTATATGACACAGGTATATTAGACACTAGCACCGTGGTAAAGTTAGGAACTAAAACATTTTTCCCTTTGTAGAAGTGTATGATGAGATGCGTTACAATGTGTCGGATGGCAACCAATTTTTAACCGGTGCTGTCACCTTGGTATGACAGGGGTAGTAAATCTGAGCCTACCAACATTGTAAATCAAATTGTTCGCACAAAGCACCATACAAAAGGATACTAAAAGCCAAACTAAATTTGACAAATATTTAAACATGCTACAGTCCAGATAAATATAATAAGTTGTATCTTATATTAAATGTCTTTTAAAACCAACGAAACTTTAATTTTATTATTTTAAGTAAAGGTAAAATATTGTTTTAGTGACCTCTGAAATGTGTTTTCAGCGGTTTGTAGATTCAATATTTACCGATGTTAAATACAATTTTTGGATGGATTTACTGGCTTTTGGTTGGGCCCTTTCAGCATTTCTTGCTATCTGTCAAGACTATTTGCATAGTAGTTGCCTATATCATAATAGCATTGTGTATTATGTATATAATTGAATATCGTAAAATTGTTAGATGATACTGCTCTTCTGCTCATATTATTACATGTGAATATAAGTATTTAGTTCTCTTGTCATATACAAAGCATAATTAATATTATATTTAATAAGTTTGTGCATGTCAGTAGGTCCATGCAAATAGATATATAGACATATATACGTATATACGCTTGTATATGCATATATACTTATATTTATATAATAAAGTATATATACATATATACGTATATACATTATATATACATATATAAATAAATATATATAATTAATATTAATAACATAAAGTAGTTGCAAGTGCCCGTGGATTCTCTGGTGTAGTTAGTTGTCTTATTCAGTTTTTAATAATATTTGAAATTTCTTCTAGGCTATACATTTCTAAATAAAACCAATAAGTACAATATTAAACACCAAACACAGATAGTGATCAATCTTGGATACCTTTTAAACATCACAAACAAAAAAACATTCCAATTTTAATCCTAAGATTTGTAATAAGTGTAAAAGAAAAAAAACGCAGTTTTTTGCACACTATCCTTTATCCTATAAAGTGTATGTAAAGTTCTGGTTTTATAGATTTATTGTTATTGTTATCCATACAAGAAGTCGCGTAGTCAAAGGCACGAGTCTTACAATAAGCTGGTTATAAAAGTAAAAATATAGGCCTACGCCCAAGGTGTACTTTTGCTTGTAGCTTTAAGTAACTAGATACGAAGTTTTAGATTTTAATGATCCTTAGAATGGCAGGCCCCGTACCGTTCGTGATAACGTGGCTTAAGACGTCAGGCTCGGCATATGACTGAAACACAAACTAAGGTTAACTTCAATATGTAGTTCTATTCTAAGGTTCTATAAGGAAATTTAATCAGTGGCTACGATGTATAATGCGTCAGGTTTAAAAATTATCAAATGATTTTTATTAAATTAGTATAGGGTGCACTCATTAAAGTTTTTCCTATGTGAGTGGGACAAATTTAGGATTTCTTGGTTTATTGGTCGTATAAGTGCCCGCCCCATTGGTTAAATGGTTTATAAGATTATGAAATATATTATTTAAAAAATGCAATAACTGAATATTTACTAAATAATCTTACACATGCTCATGCAATTTTTCAGATTTCTATGCTTTAAGACCCTAGGATTGCAACATTTGTAAAAGTAAAAGAAAATACACAAGAGTCTAACAAACCCTAATATTCCGTTAAGTAAGCATACCCACGTAAGTGATAACAAAGTCTGAGGTGTAAGATCCATTTCACATGGAGCGGGTGTCGTGGGGCTGTGCAATGAAGTAATATATAGTGCTTAACGTCTGACGGAAAGCGGCGGTGCAGCGTTCCACTACCTCTATTAAGGCAAACATGAAATTCAGAAAATATATTTTTAGAAAAACATGATTATCGAATCAATTACTTACATAAGCGCGGTGTTTTATTTAAAAATTAGCTACTTAGGTGAACAATAGTTTTTGTACCCAACAATGACAGATACGTTCCCTAACAAACACTCTTGTGTTCACTCATCACAAGGTGTATCACTGAGTAAAATTACTGATGAAAACTTAATTTTAGATTTTGGCTTAGTGTGTGATAAGTTACAGGATCTATCTGAGTTAAGCGAGGCTTTGCAGCATCGAAATGTTGGCCTAGACTTTGCAAACAAAAAATTGAAATTAACAGACTATGTATTTGAAAGTAGAAAATCAGTACCAGGTACTTATTATACCACGGCCCTAGAAGAAGTACTAAATTTTAATTTTGTGAGAGTTCCTCTTCATAAAAGGGAAGGACGCAAGAGTAATGCTCCTTTAGATCCTGATAAAATCTACGAAGCATTGGAACAATCAATTGAGAAGAGACTGCTGAGTGAACAAAATTTGGAGATTGTTAACGTGATAAAATTAATAGACATGAAAAACTTCCCCAAAAATGTGCGAATAACTTATGGGTAAAATGAAATGAAGAATTTCGCTGCCAAGTTCAAACTCAATGAAAGACAATTAATTGGGAGTTTCCAAGAATATATATATATAGTAAGATATTCCCGGACAGTTTTGTTGTATTGAAGAATATAATACATTCAGTTGCTATATTATCTTCCATCTAATGCGAGAGGGGTTTCTTCCAGATGAATTTGATCATGACATCACTAAGAACATCTTTTAAGACAACAACAGTCTTTCATATTCATCTATAAGAATACATGTAAACCTTCGTTTATTTAATACCTCCAAGTATTTTGACTCATGTCTTGTTTCAGGACTGAATTCGGCCATAGACACTCAGAGTAAGGAAAGGTCTAGAGACATTGAATATAATGAAAACATGGAACGACTGAGTATTTTTTATTCAAAATACATCAGTTAAAACTAAAACCATTTGTTTTGTGTAATCTATGACTTTGAATTTCTAATTGCTCCTATCATTCCAGTTTTTTATAGTAAAACTAGCAATCAAATTTTTTTAATTTAATTAAACATCTGGTGAGCATTTGCATTAAATTTAATTGAAAAACATTAAGACATAATCAACTTACGATACATTTAAAAATATTTTATTCTGTTTTTTAGAAGAAAATAATGTCTTAAAAAACGTCTTTTGTAGCTTACATTTAAAAAAAAGGGTGGAAGGGGGGCACATCCTCCCCAAGTGCATTCCGTTACCTAGAGTTTGAGAAATCAACCACTATATATATATATATATATATATATATAGAGTTTGAGAAATCAACACTATATATATATATATATATATATATATATATTATATAGAGAGAGAGAGAGAGAGAGAGAGAGAGAGATGCACCAAGGAGCATAAATGAATCAATGAACACATTTATAGAAACATTAAGAAAAGAGAAAATTTTATGTTCTCCAAAAAATTCCAATCAACTTCAAATGTCAAATATCTCCATGAACAATTTTTTTTATTGCTAAGAAACTGTTGGTTTTATTAAAATATATTCCAAATAAAAGATTTTAAATTTGAACAGTACTACAACAACTTTACCAGAAGTAATTTCGTATCGCAGATATTTGCGAAGATATGATACAAAATTGGAAGTTTCAGCATAAGTAAAACACCCTTTGAGTCATTTTGATGGGAAAATTAGTATCGTTATTTTGTTTGTTCGTATTATTATTTAATTTTATACTAGGAGGTTCAAACTTCCTTTAATGGGAGAATAGATCTGGTTTTTTTTTAATTGATAGAGCAAATCACAAGTATACTTTGTATATATATATATATATATATATATATATATTTGATGTATACCTAAAAATATATTATATATTTACAAGTCATATATAATAAAATATATATAAATACATATTTATATATATGCTTAGATATACGTATTTATATATTCAAAAATTTATTTATTTTTTATACATACCTATATGTATATATTTTGTATGTTTAAATAAATATATATGTTTTAAATATATTTTATATATATAAATATAAATAAATTTATATGTTTAAATATATTTATATATATATAAATATATATGTATGTATGAAAATAAATATATACATAAAGACTTATATGTAATTTATGCTTAAAAATAAAAATTATTAACCTTTTCATTTGATCACAAATCCAACCACCATACCAAACTCTATTTATCTTTGGTTTTTTTGGATTCGAGCTTTATTGGTTATCAAATTATACAGCAAACAAATTAATACTTTATTCAATGGTTCAATATATTCATATATAATAATCGTTGTTTGCACGGCTTAAGACAGAATTTTTGTAGAATCAACCATAATTTTGGCTTTAACGTCAATTCTCTTATCCCTAATTAATGGCTAATTTTTAACATCGTAAACCATTCCCAGAAATATGTCACATCATTTAAAATATTCACATCCAAATCAATAAGTCGTTTTATATATTTAATTTTTATTGCAAATCACCCTACTAGCAGTTGAAGTTATAAAAATTAGAAATAACTACGGTAATGTTTTAGGGATGATGAAGTTTGAATTTTAAATAAGCGTACCAGAATTTGCATTGAGAGAGATCGAAAAATGATTTTGAAATATTAACATCAGTAAACCCAGCTGAGACTCGAGCCCATAGCTGCCATAGTCAGTATATTATATTGCGTGAGTGACGCCTTGGAGACATAAAGTTTTAGACCATACTGCCACCGAAGAAGGTTATTTCTCTGGTAATAAGCGCACATACATATGTAATAAAATTATCTTAATGTATGGTATTTATAATATATTTAATCTCTACTACTTTATTCTTTAACATGAAATACAAAATATTTGGGCAATATATTTTTTATCACTTTATAAATACGTGCAATGTCTCTGACATTCTGAGGGTTATGAGTAAGTGACATTGCAACTAAATTAAACTAAGAAACCCTTGCATTTTGTTTGAATACAAACAATATTAGGAATACAAATCTTTGACAAAATCGGTATTACAAATTTCAAAGTATCATTAAATGTTTGGGATACTTTTAAGTGATCAAGCAGAGTTCTAGTTAATAGTAGTGTGATTTGCTTTAATAGTGTTTGAGTTATATAATGGAATTTAGTAATAATTTAGCTTGAAAGCACACTTCAATTAATTAAATAAAATTAAGTTTAGAGTAGGTAATAACATTATTTTGGTTTACAATGCTATAGATTATTAATATTTAATCCAAGCCTTTATTTAATGACAAGAATTTTTAGTTGATACTGACTTATGAAGATAACTTCAAATTTGTTATTCATGTATATTCCCTTCAAAATAACCTGTACACTGTAAACATTTTTAAATATATAATATAA
>JAVRXN010000010.1:62890273-62892773 GCA_033556935.1 Timema podura | reverse complement strand
ATTTAAAATCTGAAATTTCTTTTGAAGCATAGTTCATAACTTATCCATAAACAATAAGTCTACTTTAAACTCTTACCTTTGGTACTAATAAAAAAGAAAGAATAATTTCACAGAATAACTAATTGGTTTAAAAGTATTGTAATTAAATCCAGTTAAAAATATTTTATTATTTTCTTAACACATCCACCCCGTTTAACCTTTGAGCCCCGTTTACCCACTATATCCATTTTACCCTTACCCTCTTTACCCTATCCAAGCCATTTAAGCTTTATACCCTTTTTACAATTTTTTTAAAAATATTTAACCTTGTTTCACCTTTCCCCTTTTTTGGCCTTATTGCAGTTTTTTAATCTTTTTACCAATTTGTTTCTTATACCCTTTTTAACCTTTAAAAATTATTTGTTATTTTTACTTTTTGATCTTTTTCACACGTTTTCTCAACCAACCCATTTTCCTCTTTTTGACATTTTTGACATCTGGTTCTTTTTTTAAAAAAATATTTTTTTTTGTATTTTGGTCTTACTGTACTTTTTAATTGGCTCTAATTTTTACCCTTTTTGCACTTTTTACTCTTTATTACATTAATCAATTGGCTTAGCCCCGGAGAAATATTTTAATGTATAAAGCGTAAAAAATATTTTAAGGTGTTAAAAGTGCGCGAAGGGCATATTGGTTAAAGGGAGTAAAAAGAATATCTAATGTAATTTTAAAAGGGTTAAAAAGGTAGGTAAATAGGTTAAAAAGTTTAAACTTGCTCAAAAGGGTAAAAAGGTTAGAATGGTTTAGTAGTATAAATATGTATATAAAGGTTAAAATAATAAAAAGTGTAAAGAGGATAAAAATAGTAAAAGGGGTCAAAAGTGTATAATCGGTATAATTAGGGTAGTGGGTAAACGGCATATAGAGGATAAACGAAGTGAAATGGCTGAACATGACTGACACACAAACCCACAAACTCTTCATTTAATCAATATTTATAATAGATTTATTTTTATATATTAACTACAATCCCCTACAAAATTGTATGCTTTGAACATAAAATATTTACTATTTATATCTTAGTAAAATTCTAAGATTTGTTTGTCCTGTACATTCATTTGTCTCTCTGTCTAACTGTCTGGGTTTTTTCTAGTTACATTCGGATCAAGACAGGACTTCTATCATTGTCAGCCAAAGTTTCGAGGTCACAGAATATGTTTTCAGTAATTTTATGTTGCTGCATGTGAATTTACTTACTCACTCTATGACACTAGAAGTTTGAAAGTTCATTGCCACACTTACACAATTACGCTACCAATCCTTATCTTGAACCAGTCCACCTCATTACAACCTAGCTCTTTCAGGTCTATTCTAATGTTTTCCTCCCATCTAGGTCTAGGTCTTCCCAATTGTCTCTTCCCATTGGGTTTGCCAGTCAATACTCTGAACATGGTTTTAGAATCTTCCATTCGCGATGCATGTCTTGTCCACCTTAATCTATGGGTCTTGATTATCCTAACAAGTCTTGTTTAATTAATTTAGCACTGTGTCTAACTACCCGTTGGGTTATGCACTTAAGTACTAATTACGCTGAGATTAGTAATTGGGAAGGTTGAATCAAAAGGAAGTGAACCCGCATTTTCGTGGAGGGAGAGGGGAACATAATTTAGTAAAAACCACATATTAGTTTACCCGACCGAGATTCGAAACTCAATTTACCCTACCTTGGCAGTCTGGCTCTACACGAAACTAGCGCGTTAACCATCCACGCCACTGAGGCTGGTAATGTCTTGTTATGTGTCTCACCATTTTGTAGCCTCCTCCACTCCCCAGTATCCTCATCCCTTTTTGGACCAAATATCTTCCTAAGCATTTTGTTTTTGAACACGCTAAAAAATTGTTCGTCATTTAAGTTAATAAAGAAACCGTGCTTCACACACATAGAGAACAACCGGTGAAATTATTATTTTGTATATTCCAAGTTTTACATTCCTGTATGTGATTTATATTTATTTAGTTTGGTTTCTTGGCACTAAGCCAACAGCACAATTTTATTTAGTGTAATAAAGCGCTCACTATAGATGGCTTCTTTAAATTTACTTCATTTTTGTTTATAATATAGTAGATCTATAAATATAATCAATCTTTAAAGTTTTTCAGTGGATTTGAATTTTTGTAAAGTTTTTCTGTTTTCTGTGTAGTATAAACGATAAGAATCAAAAATACAAAATTTTTATAATAGTCTATCAGTTTGTTTGTTGACAGTAAACTCAAAACTTACGAAACTGATCATTACAGGACATCTTTTGTTTCATTCCTAATATTTAAGGAACAATGCTAGGAGATATAACATCACACTATCTCATCAGTGAGTGAAGCAGTGTCAACAAAACTGGGCGTTAAGCAGTGAACATGCATCATTACTGGCGTTGTTGGTACATAAGATGACCTGTGATGGTAGCTGGAGTGTTGAGGAGAAGAAGGTGCAAGTTCATAATTTTTAGTGACTTTTCATACGCAC